>WNWK01046337.1:0-14360 GCA_009830355.1 Cherax destructor | reverse complement strand
ATTGAACTGCATCTGCCATTTTTCTGACCACGAATTAAGTTTGTCTAAATCTTCCTGAAGTTCTATGACATCTATGTTTGAATCAATTATCCTACCTATCTTCGTGTCGTCGGCGAATTTGCTCATATCACTAGTAATTCCCTCATCAAGGTCATTGATATATATTATAAATAACAATGGGCCTAAGACTGATCCCTGTGGAACACCACTTGTTACAAGTCCCCATTCGGATTTAACCCCATTTATGCACACTCTCTGCTTCCTATTGGTGAGCCATGACTCGATCCATGACAGCACTTTTCCCCCAATGCCATGAGCTGCCACTTTCTTTAACAGTCTCTGGTGCGGTACTCTATCAAAAGCCTTACTAAAGTCTAAATAAACAATATCGAATTCTTTATCGTGATCAACAGCCTCAAAAGCTTTACTGAAGAAGGTTAATAAATTAGATAGGCAGGAACGGCCCCTCGTGAATCCATGCTGGGTATCATTAATCAAATTATGGTTATCTAGATGGCTTCTAATAATATCAGCTATAATTGACTCTAGTAATTTGCCTACAATTGAGGTCACTAGGTGACAAGGACAGTAATAGGTATAAGGGAAAAACAGAAATGAGCAGGAAGGGTAAAGAGAAAGGAAGGTCTTTAAGTGTATATTACACCAATAGTCGTAGTGCTAGGAATAAGATGGACGAGTTGAGAGTAGTTGCAAGTACAGGTAATATTGATGTTTTTGCAATAACTGAAACATGGTTTAATATGAAAAATCGGGACTTGCCTGCCGAATGTCACATTCAGGGTTTTAAATTGTTCCAAGTAGACAGAAGTATCGGGAAGGGGGGTGGGGTGGCACTCTATGTCCGTGATCATTTAAATTGTTGTATAAAAATGGGTATAAAGTCTGAATTAACACATACAGAGTCTGTCTGGATAGAATTTTCAGAGGGGCATGAAAAATTGATTTTAGGTGTGATATACCGTCCCCCAAACTTAGATAGGGACCAAGGGAGACTACTATGGGAGGAAATTGTTAAGGCCACAATGCACGATAACGTAGTTATTCTGGGTGACTTCAACTTTAGTCAAATTGATTGGAATTTTTTGACTGGGAATTTAGAATCTAACGATTTCTCAGAAGTAGTTCAAGATTGTTTTTTGAAGCAGTTTGTGACAGAACCTACAAGGGGAAATAATCTGCTTGACTTAGTTCTGGCAAACAAGGAAACATAAGAACATAAGAACATAAGAATGGAGGAACACTGCAGAAGGCCTACTGGCCCATACAAGGCAGGTCCATATCAAAACTACCACTACCTAAGAATTCACTCCTGCACCCACGACACCAATCAAACCCAGCCCTTCCCACTCATATATTTGTCCAATCTCTTTTTAAAGCCACCCAAGGTCCTAGCCTCTATCACCCTAATCGGAAGATTGTTCCACGCATCTACAACTCTGTTCGAAAACCAGTACTTGCCTATGTCCTTTCTAAATCTAAATTTATCCAATTTAAATCCGTTATTTCTCGTTCTTACTTGGTTCGATATCCTCAGTATTTTATTAATATCTCCTTTGTTTATGCCCATCATCCACTTGTACACCTCGATGATATCTCCCTCATTCTACGTCTCTCCAGAAGTGGAGATTCAATGCTCTAAGTCTATCTTCATACGGAGATTTCTTATACTGTAAATCATTTTAGTCATTCTTCTTTGTATGTTCTCCAATGAATCTATATCCATCCTGTAGTAAGGAGACCAAAACTGAGCTGCATAATCCAAATGAGGTCTCACTAGTGATGTATAGAGCTGTAAAATAACTTTTGGACTTCTGTTGCTTATACTTCTTGAAATAAATCCTAGTAATCTGTTAGCCTTATTGCGCACACTTAGGCACTGTTGTCTTGGCTTTAGATTTCTGCTTACCATGACTCCCAAGTCTTTTCACATTCTGTATGATCAAGCTCAACTTCACCTAGTTTATAAATTCGAGGGATATTTTCATTACCAACGACAAGCACCTTACACTTGTCCACATTGAACTTCATCTGCCACTTTTCAGACCAAGACATTAATTTATCCAAATCCTCCTGGAGTTCACTGTTATCCTCCTCAGAATGAATTATACGGCCTATTTTTATCATCAGCAAATTTACTCATGTCACTTGCAATTCCTTCATCAAGGTCATTAATGTAAATTATGAACAACAATGGGCCCAAAACTGATCCTTGTGGAACGCCACTAGTGACAAATCCCCCTTCAGATTTGACCCCATTAATGGAAACTCTCTGCTTTCTATTGGTAGCCATGCCTCTATCCATGCTAGAACTTTACCTCCTATACCATGAGCTGCCACCTTTCTTAAAAGTCTCTTGTGAGGTACTCTATCGAAGGCCTTACTGAAATCCAAGTAAACTATATCATATTCTTTATCACTGTCTACTGCCTCAAATGTTTTATTGAAAACGTCAGTAAATTTGTCAGGCAGGAACGACCTCGTAAACCCATGCTGAGATTCATTAATCAAATTATGGTCTTCAAGGTGACTTCTGATAATATCAGCTATAATTGATTCTAATAATTTGCCTACTATAGACGGGGAGGCTTATTGGACGGTAATTTGATGGAATGGACTTATCCCCTGATTTGAATATAGGAACTACATTAGCTATCTTCCCATCTCTGGCACAACACCAGTTAGGATGGACGTATTAAACACATTCGTTAATGGCTGACTAAGTTCCATTTTGCATTCTTTAAGTACCCTGGAAAACAACTCGTCGGGTCCAGGGACTTATTTTGCTTCAGTTTATCTATTTGTTTGATAACCATATCCCCGTACGGTAATATTAGTTAATTTGAATTCTTCAGGAACTGAATAATTGTTAATTTCTGGAATCTCATTTACGTCTTCTTGTGTAAAGACTGACAAAAATAGTCATTAAATAGAGAACACATTTCCAGTTCGTTATCCGTCAGCTGTCCATTCCCGTTTTCAGAGGTCCTCCCTTTTTCCCTCCCCTTCGTCCTGTACACTTGAAAGAACCCTTTGGATTAGTCTTTGATTCATTAGCAACCTTAATCTCATAGTCACGTTTAGCCTTTCTAATCCCCTTTTTTACTTCTCTTTTCAACTGAACATATTGGTCAATAAGGTTAACATCTCCTCTTTTGATTCGCCTATAAATTCCTCTTTTCTCCCCTAATAAATGTTTTAGCCTCCTGTTAATCCATTTGGGATCGTTATTATTTGACCTAAATTCTCTCTGGGGAATAAACATACTTTGCACGTTGTACATTATTAAGAAAAAAATCATAAACGCAGATCCCATCGTAATCGTTAGATTACCCCAGTCGAATTAGACAGGTGTTCCCTAAGTCCAATATAATCGGCAGAACGAAAATCAGGAACTTTTACCGTATTATCCCTATTCTCGTACTCCCATGTAATATTAAAAGTAATTTAGAAATTACAGAGGAACTCGGCGCAAGCGACCACAAATCAATTACCTTTGGCATTGAATGGAAGTTTCATAGTAGGAATAACTCAGTAACGGTCCCAGATTTTCGCTTAGCAGATTACAATGGACTTAGAGAACACTTATCATCTGTGGACTGGGGTAATGAAGAGACTATCAATATGACAGTTTTCTGAACACTATACATGCTGCCCAAAGAACATTTATCCCATATAAAGAAATTAGATCGAATAGAAATGACCCAAAATGGATGAATAATAGGCTCAAATATCTTTTAGGGCAGAAGAAAGGAATTTATAGGCGTATCAAAAGAGGTGAGGGTCATCTTACGAATCAGTATATTGACATTAAGAGGGACGTTAAAAAGGGGATAAGAAAAGCTAAGCGGGACTACGAAATTAAAGTTGCTAGGGATTCGAAAACTAACCCAAAAAGTTTTTTCCAGGTGTATAGAACAAAAGTTAGAGATAAGATAGGTCCCCTTAAAAATAATTATGGGTATCTTACTGACAAAGAGAATGAAATGTGCTCTATTTTTAATAATTATTTTCTCTCGGTTTTCACTCAGGAAGACACTAATAATATCCCAAGAATTAGGTATTTTAGTGGGACTGAAGAAGATAAATTATGTAGTATCACAGTCACTAGCGAAATGGTTATCAAACAGATAGACCGTTTGAAGCAAAATAAATCGCCAGGCCCTGATGAGCTTTTTTCAAGGGTTCTTAAGGAATGCAAAATTCAACTCTGTGAACCCTTAACTAACATTTTTAACCTATCTTTTCAAACAGGTGTAGTGTCTGATACGTGGAAGATGGCTAATGTAATTCCTATTTTTAAAGCAGGGGACAAGTCGTTACCATCAAATTACCGCCCAATAAGTCTAACTTCAATTGTAGGCAAATTATTAGAGTCGATTATAGCTGATAACATAAAGCCATCTCGATAGGCATAATTTGATTAATGATACTCAACATGGATTCACCAGGGGCCGTTCCTGCCTAACTAATTTATTAACTTTTTTCAGTAAGGCTTTTGAGGCAGTTGATCATGATAAAGAATTCGATATTGTTTATTTGGATTTTAGTAAGGCTTTTGATAGAGTACCACATCAGAGACTGTTAAAGAAAGTGGCTGCTCACGGCATTGGAGGAAAAGTGTTTTCATGGATCGAGTCATGGCTCACCAATAGGAAGCAGAGGGTGTGCATTAATGGGGTTAAATCTGAGTGGGGATCTGTAACAAGTGGCGTTCCACAGGGATCGGTTTTGGGCCCGTTGTTGTTTATAATATATATAAATGACCTTGACGAGGGAATTACTAGTGATATGAGCAAATTCGCTGATGACACGAAGATAGGTAGGATAATCGATTCAGACGTAGATGTCACGGAACTTCAGGAGGATTTAGACAAACTCAATTCCTGGTCAGAAAAATGGCAGATGCAGTTCAATGTAGATAAATGCAAAGTTCTAAAGCTCGGGAATGTTCATAACCCTAGCACCTACCAGCTTAATAATGTTGAACTCAGCCGTACAGAATGCGAAAAGGATCTGGGGGTTATGGTAAGCAGCAACCTCAAACCAAGTCAGCAATGCCTAAGCGTAAGAAATAAAGCAAATAAGAACATAAGAACATAAGAATGAAGGAACACTGCAGAAGGCCTACAGGCCCATACAAGGCAGGTCCTTATCAAAACCACCACTACCTAAGAATTTACTCCTGTACTCACGACACTAATCAAACCCAGCCCCTCCCACTCATATATTTGTCCAATCTCTTTTAAAGCCACCCAAGGTCCTAGCCTCTATCACCCTACTCGGAAGATTGTTCCACGCATCTACAACTCTGTTCGAAAACCAGTACTTGCCTATGTCCTTTCTAAATCTAAATTTATCCAATTTAAATCCGTTATTTCTCGTTCTTACTTGGTTCGATATCCTCAGTATTTTATTAATATCTCCTTTGTTTATGCCCATCATCCACTTGTACACCTCGATGATATCTCCCCTCATTCTACGTCTTTCCAGAGAGTGGAGATTCAATGCTCTAAGTCTATCTTCATACGGGAGATTTCTTATACTGTAAATCATTTTAGTCATTCTTCTTTGTATGTTCTCCAATGAATCTATATCCATCCTGTAGTAAGGAGACCAAAACTGAGCTGCATAATCCAAATGAGGTCTCACTAGTGATGTATAGAGCTGTAAAATAACTTTTGGACTTCTGTTGCTTATACTTCTTGAAATAAATCCTAGTAATCTGTTAGCCTTATTGCGCACACTTAGGCACTGTTGTCTTGGCTTTAGATTTCTGCTTACCATGACTCCCAAGTCTTTTTCACATTCTGTATGATCAAGCTCAACTTCACCTAGTTTATAAATTCGAGGGATATTTTCATTACCAACGACTAGCACCTTACACTTGTCCACATTAAACTTCATCTGCCACATCAAGAGCTGATGTGGACGAATCTTGTTACTATAATTGACTACAGACCTAGAAACCTTGAATCACCCATTAGTAACCACGACTTCCCTTGTTAGAAAACATTCAGCGTAGAATGACTAAATTAATACATAGCATTAGAAATCTTCCTTACGAAGAAAGATTGAAGACCCTAAAATTACATTCACTTGTAAGACGTAGAATGAGGGGAGACATGATCGAGGTATACAAGTGGAAAATGGGTATTAACAAAGGGGATATAAATAAGGTCTTGAGGATATCTCTCCAAGAGAGAACCCGCAATAATGGATTCAAGTTAGATAAGTTTAGATTTAGAAAGGATATAGGAAAGTATTGGTTTGGAAATAGGGTAGTTGATGAGTGGAACAGTCTGCCTAGTAGGGTTATTGAAGCTAGGACTATGGGTAGTTTCAAATTTAGGTTGGATAAATTCATGAGTGAGAGGGGTTGGATTTGAGTGGGACTCGCGCATGAGTGGGTAGAATTGTCAAAGCTATTTCTTGGGTAGCATTGAAAATTGGGTTGAGCAAATATTCTGTTAGTGGGATGGATTGTGAAGGACCTGCCTAGTATGGGCCAACAGGCCTGCTGCAGTGTTCCTCCTTTCTTATGTTCTTATGTTCTTAAAAGGATCTGGGGGTTATGGTAAGCAGCAACCTCAAACCAAGTCAGCAATGCCTAAGCGTAAGAAATAAAGCTCTTTTTATGCGCCTATAAATTCCTTTCTTCTGCCCTAAAGATATTTGAGCCTATTATTGACCCAAAATGGATGAATAATAGGCTCAAATATCTTTTAGGCAGAAGAAAGGAATTTATAGGCCATAAAAGAGGTGAGGGTCATCTTATAAATCAGTATACTGACATTAAGAGGGACGTTAAAAGGGAATAAGAAAATCTAAACGGGACTATGAAATTAAAGTTGCTAGGGATTCAAAAACTAACCCAAAAAGTTTTTTCCAGGTTTATAGAACAAAAGTTAGGGATAAGATAGGTCCCTTAAAAATAACTTTGGGCATCTTACTGACAAGGAGAATGATATGTGCTCTATTTTTAATAATTATTTTCTCTCGGTTTTCACACAGGAAGACATTAATAATATCCCAGTAATTAATTTTTACAGAGGCCCAGAAGAAGATAAATTATGTAATATCACAGTCACTAGCGAAATGATTATGAAACAGCTGGACCGACTGAAACAAAATAAATCGCCGGGTCCTGATGAGCTTTTGCAAGGGTTCTTAAGGAATGCAAAAAGGAACTCTGTGAACCAATATCTAACATTTTTAATTTATCTCTTCAAACAGGTGTAGTGTCTGATATGTGGAAGATGGCTAATGTAATTCTATTTTTAAAGCAGGGGACAAGTCACTACCGTCAAACTACCGCCCAATAAGCCTGACCTCAATTGTAGGCAAATTACTAGAGTCAATTATAGCTGATATTATTAGAAGCCATCTAGATAACCATAATTTGATTAATGATACCCAGCATGGATTCACGAGGGCCGTTCCTGCCTATCTAATTTATTAACCTTCTTCAGTAAAGCTTTTGAGGCTGTTGATCACGATAAAGAATTCGATATTGTTTATTTAGACTTTAGTAAGGCTTTTGGTAGAGTACCGCACCAGAGACTGTTAAAGAAAGTGGCAGCTCATGGCATTGGGGGAAAAGTGCTGTCATGGATCGAGTCATGGCTCACCAATAGGAAGCAGAGAGTGTGCATAAATGGGGTTAAATCCGAATGGGGACTTGTATCAGTGGTGTTCCTCAGGGATCAGTCTTAGGCCCATTGTTATTTATAATATATATCAATGACCTGATGAGGGAATTACTAGTGATATGAGCAAATTCGCCGACGACACGAAGATAGGTAGGATAATTGATTCAAACATAGATGTCATAGAACTTCAGGAAGATTTAGACAAACTTAATTCGTGGTCAGAAAAGTGGCAGATGCAGTTCAATGTAGATAAATGCAAGGTTCTGAAGCTCGGGAGTGTCCATAACCCGCACTTATAAGTTAAATAACGTAGAACTTAGCCATACAGATTGCGAGAAGGACTTGGGGGTGATGGTAAGCAGGAACCTTAAACCAAGACAGCAATGCCTAAGCGTACGTAATAAGGCAAATAGATTACTGGGATTTATATCAAGAAGTGTAGCAACAGAAGTCCAGAGGTTATATTACAGCTTTATACATCATTAGTAAGGCCTCACCTAGATTACGCAGCTCAGTTCTGGTCTCCATATTACAGAATGGACATAAATTCGTTAGAAAACATTCAGCGTAGAATGACTAAATTAATACATAGCATTAGAAATCTTCCTTACGAAGAAAGATTGAAGACCCTAAAATTACATTCACTTGTAAGACGTAGAATGAGGGGAGACATGATCGAGGTATACAAGTGGAAAATGGGTATTAACAAAGGGGATATAAATAAGGTCTTGAGGATATCTCTCCAAGAGAGAACCCGCAATAATGGATTCAAGTTAGATAAGTTTAGATTTAGAAAGGATATAGGAAAGTATTGGTTTGGAAATAGGGTAGTTGATGAGTGGAGAGGAGTTGGAAATGATAAGGAGAGGAGTTGGAAATTCAAGGAGAGGAGTTGGAAATGAATGGCTGTCCAGGGCAATTGGTGTCAATTGCTGGCTGGACAAATACTGTAAGGAAAATTCAGTAACATTCATTGACAACTGGGACCTCTTCTATGGCAGAAATGACATGTATGCCAGGGATGGGGTTCACTTATCCAGGTCTGGGGTGGGGGCACTGGCAACTGCAGTGGAGGGAGCTGTTAGGGCTTTAAACTAGAAATAGTTAGTGGTATGGGTTTTGGGGGGAAAACAGAGAAGTCCCAGTGTAGTAATATTATAAGTTGTAGGAGAACTAGTAATAGGCAGAATAAGGTGGATAGTGGAAAGCTAGTGACACTAGATGACAAGGACAGTAATAGGTATAGTGGAAAATCAGAGATGAGCAGGAAGGGTAAAGAGAAAGGAGGGTCTCTATTTATATATTACACCAATAGTCGTAGTGCTAGGAATAAGATGGACGAGTTGAGATTAGTTGCAAGTACGGGTAATATTGATGTTTTTGCAATAACTGAGACATGGTTTAATATGAAAATCGGGACTTGCCTGCCGAATGTCACATTCAGGGTTTTAAATTGTTCCAAGTAGACAGAAGTATCGGGAAAGGGGTGGGGTGGCACTCTATGTCCGTGATCATTTAAATTGTTGCATAAAAACGGGTATAAAGTCTGAATTAACACATACAGAGTCTGTCTGGATAGAATTTTCAGAGGGTGTGAAAATTGATTTTAGGCGTGATTTACCGTCCTCCAAACTTAGATAGGGAACAAGGGAGACTACTTTGGGAGGAAATTGTTAAGGCCACAAGACACGATAACGTAGTAATTCTAGGGACTTTAACTTTAGTCAGATTGATTGGAATTTCATGACAGGGAATTTAGAATCTAACGACTTTTTAGAAGTAGTTCAGGATTGCTTTTTGAAGCAGTTTGTAACAGAACCTACAAGGGGAAATAACCTACTTGACTTGGTTCTGGCAAGCAAGGAAACCCTTGTTAATAATTTAGAAATTACAGAGGAACTCGGCTCAAGCGACCACAAGTCAATTACCTTTAGCATTGAATGGATGTATGATAGTAGGGATAATTCAGTAATGGTCCCAGATTTTCGCTAGCAGATTATAATGGACTTAGAGAACACTTATCAACTGTGGACTGGGGTGAAGAAGAGAGGTATCAATATGACAGTTTTCTTAACACTATACAGGCTGCCCAAAGAACATTTATACCGTATAAAGAAATTAGATCAAGTAGAAATGACCCAAAATGGATGAATAATAGGCTCAAATATCTTTTAGGGCAGAAGAAAGGAATTTATAGGCGCATAAAAAGAGGTGAGGGTCATCTTATAAATCAGTATACTGACATTAAGAGGGACGTTAAAAGGGAATAAGAAAAGCTAAACGGGACTATGAAATTAAAGTTGCTAGGGATTCAAAAACTAACCCAAAAGTTTTTCCAGGTTTATAGAACAAAAGTTAGGGATAAGATAGGTCCCCTTAAAAATAACTTTGGGCATCTTACTGACAAGGAGAATGATATGTGCTCTATTTTTAATAATTATTTTCTCTCGGTTTTCACACAGGAAGACATTAATAATATCCCAGTAATTAATTTTTACAGAGGCCCAGAAGAAGATAAATTATGTAATATCACAGTCACTAGCGAAATGATTATGAAACAGCTGGACCGACTGAAACAAAATAAATCGCCGGGTCCTGATGAGCTTTTGCAAGGGTTCTTAAGGAATGCAAAATGGAACTCTGTGAACCAATATCTAACATTTTAATTTATCTCTTCAAACAGGTGTAGTGTCTGATATGTGGAAGATGGCTAATGTAATTCCTATTTTTAAAGCAGGGGACAAGTCACTACCGTCAAACTACCGCCCAATAAGCCTGACCTCAATTGTAGGCAAATTACTAGAGTCAATTATAGCTGATATTATTAGAAGCCATCTAGATAACCATAATTTGATTAATGATACCCAGCATGGATTCACGAGGGCCGTTCCTGCCTATCTAATTTATTAACCTTCTTCAGTAAAGCTTTTGAGGCTGTTGATCACGATAAAGAATTCGATATTGTTTATTTAGACTTTAGTAAGGCTTTTGATAGAGTACCGCACCAGAGACTATTAAAGAAAGTGGCAGCTCATGGCATTGGGGGAAAAGTGCTGTCATGGATCGAGTCATGGCTCACCAATAGGAAGCAGAGAGTGTGCATAAATGGGGTTAAATCCGAATGGGGACTTGTAACAAGTGGTGTTCCACAGGGATCAGTCTTAGGCCCATTGTTATTTATAATATATATCAATGACCTTGATGAGGGAATTACTAGTGATATGAGCAAATTCGCCGACGACACGAAGATAGGTAGGATAATTGATTCAAACATAGATGTCATAGAACTTCAGGAAGATTTAGACAAACTTAATTCGTGGTCAGAAAAGTGGCAGATGCAGTTCAATGTAGATAAATGCAAGGTTCTGAAGCTCGGGAGTGTCCATAACCCAAGCACATAAGAACATAAGAACATAAGAAAGGAGGAGCACTGCAGCAGGCCTGTTGGCCCATACTAGGCAGGTCCTTCACAATCCGTCCCACTAACAGAATATTTGCTCAACCAAATTTTCAATGCTACCCAAGAAATAAGCTTTGACAATTCTACCCACTCATGCCGAGTCCCACTCAAACCCAAACCCCCTCTCACTCATGAATTTATCCAACCTAAATTTGAAACTACCCAAGGTCCTAGCTTCAATAACCCTACTAGGCAGACTGTTCCACTCATCAACTACCCTATTTCCAAACCAATACTTTCCTATATCCTTTCTAAATCTAAACTTATCTAACTTGAATCCATTATTGAGGTTCTCCTTGGAAAAGATATCCTCGCATTATAAGTTAAATAACGTAGAACTTAGCCATACAGATTGCAGAGAAGGACTTGGGGTGATGGTAAGCAGCAACCTTAAACCAAGACAGCAATGCCTAAGCGTACGTAATAAGGCAAATAGATTACTGGGATTTATATCAAGAAGTGTTAGCAACAGAAGTCCAGAGGTTATATTACAGCTTTATACATCATTAGTAAGGCCTCACCTAGATTACGCAGCTCAGTTCTGGTCTCCATATTACAGAATGGACATAAATTCGTTAGAAAACATTCAGCGTAGAATGACTAAATTAATACATAGCATTAGAAATCTTCCTTACGAAGAAAGATTGAAGACCCTAAAATTACATTCACTTGTAAGACGTAGAATGAGGGAGACATGATCGAGGTATACAAGTGGAAAATGGGTATTAACAAGGGGATATAAATAAGGTCTTGAGGATATCTCTCCAAGAGAGAACCCGCAATAATGGATTCAAGTTAGATAAGTTTAGATTTAGAAAGGATATAGGAAAGTATTGGTTTGGAAATAGGGTAGTTGATGAGTGGAACAGTCTGCCTAGTAGGGTTATTGAAGCTAGGACCTTGGGTAGTTTCAAATTTAGGTTGGATAAATTCATGAGTGAGAGGGTTGATTTGAGTGGGACTCGCACATGAGTGGGTAAATTGTCAAAGCTTATTTCTTGGGTAGCATGAAATTGGGTTGAGCAAATATTCTGTTAGTGGGACGGATTGTGAAGGACCTGCCTAGTATAGGCCAACAGGCCTGCTGCAGTGTTCCTCCTTTCTTATGTTCTTATAAGAACATAAGAACATAAGAAAGGAGGAACACTGCAGTAGGCCTGTTGGCCCATACTAGGCAAGTCCTTCACATTCCATCCCACTAACAGAATATTTGTTCAACCTAATTTTCAATGCTACCAAAAATAAGCTTTGATAATTTATTTACTCATGTGCAATTCCCACTCAAATCCAACCTCTCTCACTCATGAATTTATCCAACCTAAATTTAAAACTACCCAAGGGCCTTGCTTCAATAACCATACTAGGCAGACTGTTCCACTCATCAACTACCCTATTTCCAAACCAATACTTTCCTATATCCTTTCTAAATCTAAACTTATCTAATGAATCCATTATTGCAAGTTCTCTCTTGGAGAGATACCCTCAAGACCTTATTTATATCCCCTTTGTTAATACCCATTTTCCACTTGTATACCTCGATCATGTCTCCCCTATTTCTCCATATTTTCTCGACTTCTGGGACACCCTGAAGGTGGCAGCTGCCCCTCCTTCCTCATAAGAACATAAGAACATAAGAAAGGAGGAACACTGCAGCAGGCCTGTTGGCCCATACTAGGCAGGTCCTTCACAATCCGTCCCACTAACAGAATATTTGCTCAACCCAATTTTCAATGCTACCCAAGAAATAGCTTTGACAATTCTACCCACTCATGCGCGAGTCCACTCAAATCCAACCCTCTCACTCATGAATTTATCCAACCTAAATTTGAAACTACCCAAGGTCCTAGCTTCAATAACCCTACTAGGCAGACTGTTCCACTCATCAACTACCCTATTTCCAAACCAATACTTTCCTATATCCTTTCTAAATCTAAACTTATAAGAACTATAAATCTAAACTTATAAGAACTCTAAATCTAAACTTATAAGAGTTCTTATGAGTGGACAGTCTGCCTAGTAGGGTTATTGAAGCTAGGACCTTGGTAGTTTCAAATTTAGGTTGATAAATTCATGAGTGAGAGGGTTGGATTGAGTGGGACTCGCGCATGAGTGGGTAGAATTTCAAAACTATTTCTTGGGTAGCTTTGAAATTGGGTTGAGCAAATATTCTGTTAGTGGGACGGATTGTGGGCCTGCCTAGTATGGGCCAACAGGCCTGCTGCAGTGTTCCTCCTTTCTTATGTTCTTATGTTCTTAAATAGATACTGGGATTTATATCAAGTGTAGCAACAGAAGTCCAGCGGTTATATTGCATACATCATTAGTAAGGCCTCACCTAGATTATGCAGCTCAGTTCTGGCTCCATTTTACAGAATGGATATAAATTGTTAGAAAACATTCAGCGACGAATGACAAAGTTAATTCATAGCATTAGAAATCTTCCGTATGAAGAAGATTGAAGACCCTTAAATTACATTCCTTGTAAGACGAAGAATGAGGAGACATGATCGAGGTATAAGGAAGATGGTTATAAGGGAAAAAGTCTTAGATATCTTCAGAGAACCATAATGGATTCAAATTGGATAAGTTTAGTTTAGAAAGGATATGGAAAATATTGGTTTGGAATAGGGTAGTTGATGGTGGAAAGTCGCCAGTAGGGTCTTGACTATCTGGGAGTTCAAATTTAGGTTGATAAATTCATGAGTGAGAGGGTTGGATTTGAGTGGGACTGCACTTGAGTTAATAGAATCTTCAAAGCTTATTTCTTGGGTAGAATTGAAATTAGGTTGGGCAATTATTCTGTTAGTGGGATGGATTGTGAAGGACCTGCCTAGTATGGGCCAACAGGCCTGCTGCAGTGTTCCTCCTTTCTTATGTTCTTATGTTCTATGTACACTATTACTCTTCACATCAAGATAGAGTTAAAGTGTCGGTTTTTTCTTCAATGTTTTTGAGAGCTTTACGTATTTGTAGTCCAGAGTTCATAGATGAAGAAATCTCTAAAATTTATAAAATAGCTAATGATTTAAAATACCCTAGAAACATAATTGATAAATCTTTTAATATAGCTAGAATACTTTTTACAATCCCAAAAGGGACAACCAACCTTATTCAACCAAAAATATGTTGGTTCTCCCTTACCATGAAAACTTGGTTGATATGCCTTCCTTTCTTAGAACATAAGAACATAAGAAAGGAGGAACACTGCAGCAGGCCTTTGGCCCATACTA
>WNWK01046336.1:0-14360 GCA_009830355.1 Cherax destructor | reverse complement strand
TTAAGTCTTACAAATCTTAAAAAAAAAGTTTTATGAAGTTTAGGAGGTTACAAAGACTACCCGTACGGGGGCCTGGTCAGGGCCCGGACCGTGGGGGGCGGACCGAACACCCCCCGGCTCGCTGAAATTGAGGGCGAAGAGAGGGGGGAAATGTTTCCCCCCTTTACCCAACCCATCAGTGATAAGCGTACATATTTCAACTTTTTTGGGGACAGCTTAAACCTGGATATCTTTGGTGGACTTAAAAGATAACAACGTATTAACACGAGCTTCATTTACCATCTGGGTACTGAAAGATTAATGTAATGCCCCCAAAGCCCTTTCAAAATGGTTCCTTAATGCTGGTCAACCACTACAAAAACCCAAAGGGAGCCTAACAACCACCACCACAAGACTAAAAACCATCACCAATGCCCCACCACAATACCACCACCACTTGTCTCACACATCAAACTAATCCACCTCAGCGCCCAATATCAAACTCCACAGGAATACTGACCAACACTCACCACAAGATGATATACACCCAGTTAAAGGGGCCTTGTTTTCGTTACAGCCAAACCATCTCACTGTCCTTTTCCGGGCTCGGGATGATGATATCAACTTTCATTGCAGTCCCAAGGATACAAAATACGAGTCTACCTGGAGGGTGTTCCAGGGGGCCCCCGCGGCCCAGTCCTTGACCAGGCCTCGGGTAATGAACTGATGACTCGTTGTTTGGAAAAAGAGATGGAAAAAATTTTTGTTTGGTTCCCCTTCCCCCTCGTCCCCGCCACTATCACCACAACTTCACACAATCCTCCTGTCACTATCTTCAACAACCCCTAATGCCACCACAATTTTCCCCCAACAACCCTCCGTGAACAAAATTAAACCCCCTTCCCTCACTTCACCACAATCTCCATCAACCCCGTCACGGCACCCCCAAATCAACAACCCTCCTCACCACCATCTTCAACAACCCTTCCCATCACCATCACTTATGACAACAAAGAATGGGAAAAATATTAAGACCTCAGTACGACTCTCGTGTTCATTGAGTCGTTCAACCCACAAAAATTCCAAGAGTCCCCGTGAATACCAATGAATGTGACCAACCACTAATATTGTTGGAATGTAGATAAATGGCTTAGAGAACCGACAAGTTGATAAATTAGATATTAATTTCTCAACTAACATTTGACATATCTCAGGAGAGGTAACTTGATAAGCTCCTTCAGGTCAGTTCCTGATCAACCGATCTGTGACACGTACGTTGGGCTGCGAGCTGGTAGCCCCAAAAGCCTGGGATGGGGCCATCAACCAGGAGACCTGGTCTGAAGAGGGGCCAGGGGCGATGAACCCTGAATCGACTACAGATATGCTAAATATACAGATATATGCTCTGTTCCACATATACTTACATAATACCCAAAACCACTATCACCCTACATTTATACAACACTACACATGAACTATCACACATACTTCAAATAAATACACAAACATTATCAAAGACTTTCAAAACTGACAGAGGCACGCTAGAGAAGAAACATCGCACACAACATAACACTGGGATATGCTGCACAAAACAGCGAATGACAACAACGGCAAAAAAAAACTATAGGCCGATAGCACGAAAAAACAACCCGTGAAAGAGCAATGAGATATAAAGAGTAAAAAAAAAATCCCGACAAATAATGCCAAAAACGTAATTACAACACTGATAACCTGAGTACGTTGTCTTTGCCCTCGAGGTTAAAAGGACACACCACCCCGGGCGGGGGGGCCCCTTTTTGGGCCCCCCCGGGAAACCCCCTCCAGGTATACCTTTAAAGGGAGACTTTAAAACCCCGAAAGGCAACACTGTCCATTCTCGTCGTCGTCATGTTTACCGGAGACCATCCATCATCCTCATCATTATAGCGATCACAGAGACCGTGGTCACCAGGGGGATCTAACAGCCCGGGGGAGTAACTGACACCCCTCCTTCCCCCCCCCCGAAACCCAAAACCACAAGCCCCAAGAATATCCAAAAGTGAACCCCCCCTTTGCTCAGTGGGGAGAGGGAAGGGGGAGTGATGGGGAAGGGAGGACGGGGGAGAAAAAAGGGAAGAGGAAAAAGTAAAAGTGAAAAGGCAGTGTAGAGAAAAAGGGAAAACCTGAATGCCCCCAGAACCATTCGAGGGGGAATCCCCCCCCCCCCGGGCCCATGTATAACCAGGCCTCCCAGTTGATTCTGATAACCAGGTTGTTAAAAATTAGCCCCCCAAGCCAACCTAAGAGCCAGGGAACGGCTGTGATGTTAACCTGAGAAACTGATCGTGTTCCGTCTTGAAGACAACTGGGGGGGTTGAAGAATCTTGGTCCCCTTAAAAAACCTTTTAAAAGAAATTTTTTTTTTTTCAAATTTTCTTCCAGAAAACCCGGGGGGGGTCATGGGGGGGTTCTGGTCGTTTGGTTTGGGGGAAAGGGGAAAAAAAACTGGGGGGGAAAAACCAAAAGGGAAGAAGGAAAGGGGGGGGGAAAGGGGGGGGAAAAAGGACAAGGGGAAAAAGGGGAAAGGAAAAGGGGGATAAAGGAGGGGAAAGGGGGGAGAAAGGAAAAAAGAAGGGGGAGAAAGGAGAGAAGAAGTGTGAGAAAGGAGAAAGAAGTGGAGAAAGGAGGGGAGTGTGAGAAAAAGAGGGAAGGAGTGGGGGGAAAAGGAAAAGGTGGGGAAAGGAGAGGAGGTGGGGAAAGGGGGGGGAAAAAGTGTGAGAAAGGAGAAAGAAGTGTGTGAAAAAAAGGAGGGAGAAAGGAAAGAAATTTAGAAAGGGGAGAAGGGGGTGAGAAAGGGGGGAAAATTTTTTAAAAAAAAAGTTAAAAGGGGGAAGGGAAAAGGGGGGGAAAAGGGGGAAAAAAAAATGAAAAGGGAGGGAAAGAAGGGGAAAAAGAAAAAATTGAAAAAAAAGGGGGAAAAGGAAGGGGGGAAAAGGGGAGAAGTTAGAAAGGAGAAAAAAGGGGAGAAAGGAGAGAAGGAGGTAGAAAGGAGGGAAGGAGGTGAGAAAGGAGGGGAAAGGGGGTGGGGAAAGGAGGAAGGAGTGGGAAAAAGGGGGGAAGAAGTGTGAAAAAGGGGGAAAAAGGGATAGAAAGGGGGGAAGGAGTGTGAAAAAGGGGGGAAGGAGTGTGAGAAAGGGGGGAAAGGTGGGAGAAAGGAGGGAAGGAGTGGAGAAAGGAGGGAAGGAGGGAGAAAGGAGAGGAGTGTGAAAAAGGAGGGAAGGGTGTGAAAAGGAGGAAGGGAGGTGAGAAAGGGGGGAAGGAGTGTGAGAAAGGAGGGAAGGAGGTGAGAAAGAAGGGAAGGAGGGAGAAAGGGGGGGAAGGAGGTGAGAAAGAAGGGAAGGGGGTGAGAAAGAAGGGAAGGAGGTGAGAAAGGAGGGAAGGAGTGTGAAAAGAAGGGAAGGAGTGTGAGAAAGGAGGGAAGGAGGTGAGAAAGGAGGGAAGGAGGTGAGAAAGGGGGGAAGGGGGTGAGAAAGGGGGGAAGGAGTGTAGAAAGGGGGGAAGGAGGTGAAAAAGGGGGGGAAAGAATGTAAGAAAGGAGGAAGTAGTAAAAGGGAAAAAAGGGGGGGGGCGAGCTGGGGGATGTAGAAACAGAACGAAGGGGGAAAAGAAAGAGAAAGGGGAAATAAATTTACCTCCATTAGTGTTGAGGGAATGAGAGATATGAGAAAACGGAGGGGTGGGGAGGACGGAGGGATGAAGGGGGAGGAGAGAGGGAGAGAGGATGAGACAAAAGAGATGGGAGGAGCAGGTAGAGATGTAACGTTACACAAATAACCAGCACATATGATAAGCTGCGACGACGTTTCGGTTTACCTGGACCATTTACAAAGTCACGGACATTCCGTACGTAATACAACGGGTTCCCAGATCTTACCTTCACCTTCAAAATAAAACCCCCCAGGTCTTTAAAGGGTTTTCCCCTTAAAAACAACATAGTGGGAAAAGTGGGAAACTTTTATTTTCCCTTTTTTTGTTTACCCCCAAAAAATTCGAGAATAAAGTTACCCCAAGTTGGAAAAACACGAATTTTAAAGCAAATTAAAATCGCAAAATTACCTTCATAAGGCAATTTTTAAAAATTTCGGGCTTTCCCGGGTCATCGTCAAATCAGATTTTGGGCCAAGCAAACCTCAAATGTCGCCTAGTTTCCCAAATTTTAACTTGTAAGTTGGAAGTGAATGTTGGAGTCACGGTAACGAACTTTGGTAAAACCTCGCCCAAAGCAGACCTTCAGTCACACCACCCGCATTAAAAATTTCACAAACAGCCCCACAGTCTAGCAACATTCCAGCAGTGAGGATTTGTTTAGTCTCGTTTCACGTTGGTAAAGGAGATAAACTGCAGGCATTAACAGAACGCAAAAACGACAACACAGGTTTCTTCTGTGCCGACTACCTCGAGGTGGATACTACCTACGAGGAGGAAATTAATGGTATGCTCCTCTTACTTGCGCAGATGTAAAGGTTTTTACTGATGCTCAAAAATCGATGCTCCCACCACCTTCTCCATTCTCCTATCATCATCATCATCATCATCATCATCATCATCATCCTCGAGAAACTGCGTCCAGGAAACACATACCTATGGAAGAGAGTTAAAATTAGATATCCAGGAATTTACTTTTGAGTCTTTATTCCTTCCATATTTCTGCAATTGCAATTTTTCCCCCTTAGATATCACGTAATGATCTAGCCCATTGCAAGACTTGCATCCCTTTCAATTTTTACCTCAAACTTCTCCCTCCTTATCCCCCTTTTTGCTTTTATCGACTCCCCCTTTCGCTAGTGGACAGATAGAGCATTCTTTACGCCATCTTGACCTTTCCCGAGAAGGGACCTCAGTTTTGAGAGGGGGGGTCGCCCCCGGGGTTGGAGAAAAAAGTTAGCGCCACTGGTCTGGTTTACATTTCTTTTATTAAAAAATGTACCATGAATCTGCCCCGGGCTGCCCTGTGGCCATGTTTTCCATTTTCTGCTTAAATTATAAATCCCCAACAAACACTAGCTCCCCCCAGACCCCCTCCTTGTACCCCCAACAACCCCCCCACTATAAACCTTGACCCACATCCACCCCCCACACCAGGTCAAGATTCAGCTCTGGAAGTTAATAACATACATTATCCAAAATCATACAAGTGAGCAAAAGAGACATAAAAACCCCCATTATTATTTTCTCTTTCATTTTTGATGCTCTAGGTTCACTGAACCCACTGTTATGTACAATGGCATGTGTTCCACACCAGCCACACTACTGCTGCCACACCAGCCACACTATACTGCGCCACACCAGCCAATATACTGCTGCCACACCACCACACATACTGCTGCCACACCAGCCCACTATACTGCTGCCCACCAGCCACACTATACTGCTGCCACACCAGCCACTATACTGCTGCCACACCAGCCACTATACCTGCCACACCAGCCACACTATACCCGCCACACCAGCCACACTATACTGCTGCCACACCAGCCACCATACTGCTGCCACACCAGCCACACTATACTGCGCCACACCAGCCCACTATACTGCTGCCACACCAGCCACACTATACTCTGCCACACCAGCCACTTTCTGCTGCCACACCAGCCACTATACTGCGCCACACCAGCCACACTATACTGCTGCCACACCAGCCACACTTTCTGCTGCCACACCAGCCACACTATACCTGCCACACCAGCCACACTATACTGCTGCCACACCAGCCACACTATACTGCTGCCACACCAGCCACAACTGCTGCCACACCAGCCACACAAACTGCTGCCACACCAGCCACACTATACTGCTGCCACCCAGCCACACTATACTGCTGCCACACCAGCCACACTATACTGCTGCCACACCAGCCACATATACTGCTCCACACCAGCCACACTATACTGCTGCCACACCACCCACACTATACTGCTGCCACACCACCCCCTATACTGCTGCCACACCAGCCACACAAACGCTGCCACACCAGCCCCCCTATACTGCTGCCCCCCAAGCCACACTATACTGCCCACCCAGCCACACATACTGCTGCCACCCAGCCACACTATACTGCTGCCACCCAGCCCCCTATACTGCTGCCACACCAGCCACACTATACTGCTGCCACACCAGCCACACTATACTGCTGCCACACCAGCCCCCTATACTTCTGTCACACCAGCCCCCTATGCTGCCACACCAACCACACAACTGCTGCCACACCAACCACACTATACTGCTGCCACCAGCCACACTATACTGCTGCCACACCAGCCACACTATACTGCTGCCACACCAACCACATATACTGCTGCCACACCAACCACACTATACTGCTGCCAACCATCCCCCTATACCTACCCAGCCACACTATCTGCTGCCACACCACCAATCGCTGCCACCCAGCCACACCTGCTGCCACACCAGCCCCCTATACTGCTGCCACACCAGCCACACTATACTGCGCCACACCAGCCACACTATACTGCTGCCACACCAGCCACACTATACTGCTGCCACACCAGCCACACTATACTGCCCACACCAGCCACACTAAATGGCGCCACACCAGTCACACTAAATAGCTGTCATAAGCCACACGTATTTTTTGTCACACCAGGCACTACCACCACTATCATCAAACCCAAAATCACAACGTCTCAGCTGAAATAAATCTACCATAATAAATAACGTCACATCTGACGTTGGAACTAGACCTCTGCATTATTATTATTATTATTATTATTATTTTTAAAAATTTCCAAGGGAAGCGCTAAACCAATTTTTTTCAAAATTTTTCAAATTTAAGGGAAATTACCAACAAGTCTGATGACTTAGAGGGAACTTCATTAAGATTAAAGTCAGTGCCTGATCCAACGTTGCAGTGGTGTCTACACTGCGCGCGTGCTGTGCTGGCACCAGCAGGCCAGGACAAGGCCAACAACCAGGGGACTTAATTTTTCGGGCCACTGGGTGATGACTCGAAATTGACAAGAAAATTTGTTTGTTTTTATTAATTGTGTCAACTCTCCCATGAGGTCCAGCAGCTGGAGTTAAAATTTTTAAGAGGCCAATGCGCTTTAGCTCAACACATTCCAGAACCTGTAGCTTACCATCCCCAAAAAAGGCTTAGGATCAACACCCTTAAAAGGACCAGGTGCTAGAGCTCAACTCACTAACAAAATATTTAAACAGTAACAAATTCATAAATTAAGACAATACACAGTGCAGAACGTAGTGTCATGTGTCACACACTAACACACCCTGAAATACATAGTACACTGCCTGTGTCCTGTCTTGCAGCCCCACCACCACACGGGGGACACCTTCCCATGACTCCCGCAATGAAAACCCCCTTTCCCCTTGCATCCGCCCCATAGATTCCCCCATCTCCCCCTCCCCTCGCCCCCCCTTCCCTTTGACTCGCTGAAGCCAACGTGGAATTTCTGACGATATCCTCATCGCCCTCCTGAAGTCCCTTTTTCCAGACTTAACAGCTTCCGGTACTTCACGTATTAAACTTATTTACTATGATGGAATATAGCTAGCTTTTGTTCCTACAACGTGATTCGTAGAATATGGTAGCCATATACTGAGCTGATAATATACCTCTCCTTCCTACGGATACCAAAGTTAATACCCGCTCAGCCGGGCTGTGGTTCGTACGTTGTAATATGTGCGGCCAGCAATAACAGCCTGGTTGATCAAGTCCTGATTCACCGGGAGGCCTGGTCAAGGACTGGGCCGCGGGGTGTTGACCCCGGAACACCCTCCAGGTAGGTAGGTAGACCTTAGATTGGTTTCGAGAGTTTTCCTACTCCTGGAGCCCAGCCCTTGGCCAGGCTTGTCTGGAACTTTGCCTGGGGTCAACTGGGCTGATGCTAATGTCGGTTTTCAAGCCCACATATCCTTCAAAGCTTGGTTCATGTGGCACCTGCTGGGATACTTGTCCAGTTTCCTCCTGAAGACTTCTACACATGTCTCAGCAGTGCTTCTAATATCTTCTGGTAAGATGACCACAGTGGAGGTACCTATCAAGTACCTCTTGTCCCTCTGGGAGTAGAGAAAAATCTCGGACCTCATCAAAGATATGTCAAAGTAAAGCCATACCTGCCATTTTTTAACTCCCTGCCTCTTCGTCCCTATTTTCTAGCCTCTCTCCACCTGTAAGCTAAACCCACTTTCTCATAAGCTCTTAACTTCCCAAGCCATGTCTTTCTCTTTCATTTCTCCAGTCACCTTACCTTATCCTCCAGATGGGCAAGTTTTCCTTGAGCCCGTGCTGGCCCTGCCCCCCACCAGTAAGTGTATGTGTGTGTCAGCAGAATTTTTGGGGTCGCCTCAGGGAGGAAAAAATGCTATGCAAATGTATTAGAAACACCAGACCAGCTGAAGTCATATCCTGGGTAAAATGCTAATGGTTACGAAAACTCCAGACCTGCTTTAAGTATTCAAGGTACCAACACATTAATATAAATATATAAATATATATATATATATATATATATATATATATATATATATATATATATATATATATATATATATATATATATATGAGAGAGAGAGAGATGGGATACCACCTCCAGAACTGGACTGGGGATCCCTCATCCTCAGACAAGAGTATAAATTTACTTTACGGAAAACTCAAGATTCTTCCGGAGCTGTTTGAAGATTTTTCCTCTCTCTCTTGTATATATATATTTAAAGCCCAGCTCCCCCTCCCAGAACGTTGCCTGGTTTCCTACATTCATCACCAAAAGATCCTACCTCTCCCTCACCGATAGGTTCTCTAACCCCGTCTCCTCTACATAAGTTCTCACAACCCAGCGACCTCTACCGTCCTTCACCCCCGACAACCTCGTACCCAACCCTGCCAGCTGCTGCTGCTGCTGCCTTGACCTCCGAGTTTGTTTATTCTAAGAGTATCCGGTATGTGGGCCCCCACCCCACTAATTGTACGAACCTGCCCCCTCTCTTCCCCACATCACTTCCTCTACTGACTCAATACATGTACCCCGGCTCTCCATTGATGGATGTACGAATGGACTGGATGAGAGGGTTTGTTTAGCTTCCAGTGTTCCAGCACTGACTCAGCCTACTGCATTACGCAACAACTATGGGCTTTATGGAGTCACAAACGTATCTTGTACTTCCTGTTGATGAATGGGCAAGAAATCTTCTAGAAAGGCGTAGAATTAGGGGGTATGATTGAGGTGTATAAATGGAAGACAGGAATAAATAAAGGGATGTAAATAGCGTGCTAAAAATATCTAGCATAGAAAGGACACGCAGCAATGGCTTTAAGATGGGGAAATACAGATTCAGGAAGGATATGGGAAAGCATTGGTTTGGTAATAGAGTTGTCGATGAGTGGAACAAACTCCCGAGTACAGTAATAGAGGCTAAAACGTTGTTTATTTTTAAAATAGGTTAGATAAATATAGGGGGGGCGGGGGGCGGATTTGGGACCTGACTGCTTGTGTAGTTCAGATGCTGTGCTCCTTCCTTAACTGAATGTGACCTGACTAGGTTGAGGCTTGGCTTAAGCCGGTAGGACCCTTTGGACCTGCCTCGCATGGACCAGTAGGCCTGCCAGTGTTCCCTTTCTTTTTCTTATTTACACAATCAGTTTATGATCTTGTATGTAGTTATCGTGCTCCTCTCCTCCACACTGCCAACGAGTGTTTATATTTCTTCGTAACACAACTTTTTTTTTTCTAGCTATTTTCCAACACTTTTTCTATCCTACCCACATTCTTTTGTAAGTTGCCCTTACACCATGGGGGTTTGAGGGGCCGGGGGGGCAGCCCCCTCCAATGGTGAATTCAGGTAACCTGTAATAAGTTTCGAGATTTTTTCTACTAACGAAACCCGGCCTTGGGCCAGACTCGTCGGTGTTTGTCTAGTCAACCAGGCTGTTGTTGTAGACCCCCTTTGGCCCCTTTCCATCACAGTTTGATCCATGGGAAGAACTTGGGGGGAGATCTCACATTCAAGTATAACAACAATGATAAGTGGATGACCAGAAGTCCCAGGACAAGAGATGACGGGCAGCCTGGAGGGCAGGCAGTATTCCAGTCCCCCCTTTTCCAGGCTGGAATACTGCTAAACAGCCCCCACCATGAATGGGAATTACCAATGGGCCCCCCTGGCTGCCTTCAAGGGAGCTGAAGATACCCAAAGTCAGTACCCGATCAGCCGGGCTGTGGTTCTTACATTGGTTGTCGGTATCATAAAACACTTGTTTAGTGTATTTTTAAAAAGCTGGTTTTTTTTGGTGTGACGTCAGGGCCCCGGACGTCAGGGGCCCCGGCTTTGCACACCCCTTTATCATAGGCGACTCTCACTGTTGACCTACAGGCGAGCGGCGGTGTGGGACCTCCCCACACGAAAATACCGTCCTAACAAGGGTATTTTTACCCCTAATTCCCCCAAAGACCCACCGACGTGGTGAGCCGGTGTGCCGAATTTTTTCGATTACGATGTTATAAAAGGGATGACTTCAAAAAACAAACACCTCCAACCGCCACGTTCCCACCCTACATAAAGAATCTAAAATTTCTACATTCTCCTGGTACTAAGTGTTCTTGTTTATTTTGCTAAAACCTAGAGGGTTCCCGGTTTTGCAAATTCTGTACGGTAAGCCAGTAGGGGAAGTTCCCAAACCGTAAAGCCACCAAGTACTCACCAGGTTAAAGATTCTACCTTGTTGTAGTTTGTAAAATTAAGCCAGTCAATTTTTTTAAAATTTTTTTCCCAACCCAACCCATCTGTGTTGAGAAGTGGGTTATTTTCCTTTCTATTGTTTTTGCTTGTTCTTTTTGTATAGTGCTAATGTGCCTTCATTTTGCAGATTAGACAAATAACACTGAGGATATTATTTTGCTACAATAATTTTGATATAGTCAAAAGAGCATGACTTTTTAGAGACAGTAAGTTAACTGTTCTGTGCCGAGAGTATCTTCAGTAATGTAAGTGTTAATACCAATTTATTGTTTAATTTTTCATTTGTTTTCATTTTTTTAACAAATTACTCTTAGTTTGTCTAAAGTCAGTGTTTTTAGTAAATTGTTCAGAACTGTTGCATTGAGTTACCTTGCTTTGCTTGCAATTAAGAGTAAAGTGTTCAAACTATTTTATTTCTTTTCTTTGTGTTGTGTGAAAATAATTTACCCAGGAATTTTTTCAATCAGTCATTCCTGAAATTGATTTTGTGTAAAATAAATTCCCCGTATTCACCTTGTTTTATCAATTTTGTTGTGTTTCTGCTCAAGTAACTTGTTATTTCCTAGGTAATAAGTAATTATTCCAGTGAACTTTAGGATACAAACGTAAAGTTACTTTTAAATTTTGAGTGAACAATTCTACCGAATTGTTTTATCAGATTGTTGTAGTGCCATAAGCATTATTGAATTCTTTTAATTTAAATTTGTATTTAATTTTTTATTTGTTTCAATTTTATTGATATTTAAAAAAAAAAAACCATTTTGCTGTTCAAGTTAAAGCTAGATTGTTTTTTTTTTGTGTTGAATTTTCTTAAGTCAATTTCCCGTGAGTTATCTTTTTTTAGTGTTATTGTGCTATTATCCGTGTTACTCATGCAGAATAGTTAATAAACTATCATTGCTTATATTTGCCATATACTTGTGAAAATTTGCTTTCAAGTCGATTCTCGTTTTTTTGCTCAGTCATGTCTCGAAAGTCAAGTAGTAATGTGTTTGCTGAGTCGAGGCATTGAAGTTTTAGTAACCATGTGCGATAATCTGGTATTGCCATTCAAGTAATGATAACAAGTCAGGGAAAAATTCTCATAGTCCCTTAATGACTGAAAGACGCTCTAGCCTTTGAACAATGTGTTTGTTCTTCGAGCTTGTATCAGAAATTCCAGAGGTGCGGAATGTAAAGTTCAGATTAGTTCTTTTTTTTTATTATTAACGTAGCCGGCGATCAAGGCACTAGTATTACTTTCCCCCTGTCTGGAATTCAGCCCCCATAATATCTTGCATGAAATGCGTTCAGATGCCTAGGGTGCCGGGGGATCCCGGGCCGCCTTAGTACTGAGTCTATCCTTGCAATGTTGCTAGTTCAAGTAGTAGTTCCTCTCCAGGGGGCGCTTTGTTGAAGAAAGACTATTTGAAAGAGTTATAGCATCTCTTGCTGATGCAAAAGTAATTGGGAAAACCGTTTCTGATAGTGTATTCACTAGAGTGCCAGTTGTTGTCCCTGTTTCCAGATAGTGTTCCCTTCCCGTTGACAGTAAGCCTTTGCAGAGTAAAGTGTGTGTGTGAGTAATTCTTACCTGCAAGAGATAGTGAGAGCAGTTCTCCTTTGCTCATACTTTTTGTCATTTAGCTAACTTTTCAAGGGGGAAAATCCATCCCTCCCGACCTGTTTATTCCCCCAGTGGAAAGTGATTATAAGTTAATCAAAAGATTTTCATTCCTCCAGTAGGAAAGTGATCATAAGTTGTGAGCTAAAAATAGAAAATTAGAAAATCCAGTTTGAACCGAATATTGACTTGTTTTTTTATTAGATTTCCAGTATCTAGCAAGATGTTTGTGTGTTCAAGTCCTCTCTGGTTCTGAGTTTTAACAGTATAACCCGTGTTAGCCGAGTTTTTCTTTCCTGTTAAAACTTCTTCCCCCGTAAATATTTATTCTTCCTCAGAAGCCGAAGAGTATGAATACACATCAGTTTTCGATCAAATTTTCAAATTTAATTTATGTAATCCATTATATCTAGATCCATTAAATTTCTCTTTGTAATTTAAATCAAAATGGGGGTAAGTTAAACTTGATCAGTTCAAAGTTATAATTTTTTCTTTAAGATTCACCCAGTAAACCCGTCTGTTCAGCCCATAGAGTTGTATAGTATGCCGAGCGTCATCGATAAAAGGCCCAGTGTCGTGTCAGTATCAAAATACACTTGTTTAGTGTATCTTTTGTGGGCCCTTTTGGGTGACGTCCGGTACCGCTGACGTCAGAGGCTCAGCGCATGTGCACAGCCTTTATAGGGAGACTGCTCACTAACGTTAACCCACAGGGGAGACACGGGGTGGGGGCTCTCCTTCACTTACTGTAAATATACCGTAACCATCCAACAAGGAGTATCTTTGACCTCCTATAATTTCTCCCCCAAGACCCCCCGACAGGATTACGTGCGGCCAGCAGCAACAGCCTGGTTGATCAGGCCCTGATCCACCGGTAGGCCTGATCAAGGACTGGGCCCGGGGGGCGTTGCCCCCGGAACACCCTCCAGATAGGTACTGACGCCCCCCTTCAAGACAGGCCGGGTTTGGAGCTGCAAAACATAGAGAACTTTCACTGCTCTATACACTCAATTAAGAATCTTGGACTACTGGGAACACTTGAGGTTCTCTCCTGTGTGTTCCCAGGTTTAACAACCCCAAGGATGTTTCCTTCCAAACACGTCACCATTTTTTTCAATCTGTCCACAAAAAAGGCAAACAATCCACCATTCTTTAAAAATAAAAAAAAAAAAGGTTAAACTCTCAACAAGAAAGAAAACTTTTCAGGGAGAAGGGGGGAAAAAACATGACAGGGGGGGAGACTTGAGAGGGGAAAAGACAGCTGGGGAGAGACATGACAGAGGAAAACATGAGGGGGAAAGCATGACAGGGGGGAAAACACGGGCATGAATGATCGGCTGTTAAAAATTTAAAAAAAGAATCGGATGTTTTAAGCAAGGGGGGAAAGGGGGAGGGGGGGGACAGGTAGGGGAAGGAGAGGAAGGGGAGAGGAAAGGAGGAGAGGGGGGGGGTGACAGGTAGGAGAGGGGAGGAGGGGAGAAAGGAAGGGAGGAGAGGGGGGGGGTGACAGGTAGGGGATGGAGAGATAACTTGAGGGAAAAATTGTAGGTTCAGCCTAAAAATACAAAGAGGAAAGGGGAAATGTTTCTCTGGGGAAAACGGAAGAGTGGAAGAGAAAGTTGAGTGGGGAGAAGGGGGAGGGGGGGAGTTGAAAGAAAAGAAAGTTGTAGGGCGAAATGTGGGAAGGAAAAAAAAAAAAAGGAAAAGAAATGAAGAAAGAATGTGCAACAAAAAAGGGGGTGAGAGAAGAGGTAAGAGGGGGGAAGGCAGAGAGAAGAAGAGGGATGAGATAAAAGGAGGGAAGAGAGGATGGGGGGAGAGGACGAGATAAAGGAGGGAAGAGGAGAGGATAAGATAAAGAGGAAGAGGTAAGAGGGAGGATGGGGGGAAAGAGGGAGGGGGGGATGAGATATATTTATTAAGGGGCTCCACCGTCATGGGTATTTCCCGCCCCCATGCCCTCACTGCCCCCCCCTCCTTTCTTCCTTCCATTTTCCCCCCCCTCCTTTCCTTCCCCTTTCCCTTT
>WNWK01046335.1:0-14360 GCA_009830355.1 Cherax destructor | reverse complement strand
ACTATCACAACCACAAGGAAAATAATATGCTTGATAACTAGAAGCTTTGAAAAAAAGGGATGTAAGGTGAATGACAATACTCCTAGAGTCACTGGTTTATTGTTGTACTCAGCCTATTTTAAGGCAGGATAAACCATAGAACTGAAGAATGTACAGAGTATCTTCACTGCTTAAAAATCAGTCAAGCACTTAAATTATTTGAATTCCTGAAATCTCTCGAACTGTACTCCCTGAAACGCAGGCGAGAAAGATGCATCATTATGTATACATGGAAAATTCTGGGGAGATTATTTTAAAATTTGCATTTTTAAATTACTCCCTACGAGAGCAAGATGGTGCAAAATACTTCCAGTGAAAAGTAAGGGTGCCATGAGTACACTAAGAGATAACTCAATAAATGTAAAAAGCGACCTTATGATGTTTCTCAATGTCATTCCTCACCGTGGCCTCATCCCAGATCAAACTTCCTGGTTGCTGACCTGTTCGAGTAGGCTGTTGATGCGGCCGCATTCAATTCAGTATATGCACAGTGACCCAGCTGATCAAGAACTGATTTTAAGAACTTATCAAGTTCTCCCTTGAAGACAACCAGAGGTTTGTCGGTAATTTCCCATATGCTGACGGGAATGCGTTGAAAAGTCGAGGGCCTCTAACACAGTTCTCACGTAGTGTACTCGTCGTTCCCGTGATTTTTATTGAGGTATTTTGTGCCATCTGCTAGGTATCTTGCTTTTATGTGGAGTGGTCTCAGTGAGCAGGTTTGGGACCAGTCCCTTCAGGATTTTTCGGGTGTAAATTATAATGTACCATTCTCGCTTATGTTCTAAAGGAGTACAGTTCAAGAGACTAAAGGACATTCCCAGTAGGTCATATGTTTGTTTGAATGAATATATATATATATATATATATATATATATATATATATATATATATATATATATATATATATATGTCGTGCCGATTAGGTAAAACTTGCGATTTTGGCTTAAATAGGAACCCTCACCTTGCCATATAAGACAAGTGAAAATTTGTGTATGCAATAATTTCGCCAAAAATCATTCTGAACCTAACGAAAAAAATATATTTCATTGTGTTTGTTTATTATTAAATTAATGTTAACGTATCTAAAATATATTTAGTTGGGTTAGGCTAAATTAAATTGCGCTTGTTGTAATAAGGTTAGGTAGGTTTTCAAAGTTTCTCTTGGTACAAAATTATAAATTCTTACATTATCATAAATGAAAAATATATCTTTATACGTATAAGAGAAAATTTTAGAAAGGACTTAATTTTAGATGAGTTCTTGCTAATTGACCAGTTTTACCTAATCGGCACGTATATATATATATATATATATATATATATATATATATATATATATATATATATATATATATATATACCTTTACCTTTGATATACCTTTGAAGAGTTTCGAGAGTATCTACTCTCTGAGCCCGGCCATGGGCCAGGCTCGTCTGGTGCTTGCCTGGTCAACCAGGCTGTTGCTGCTGGAGGCCCGCTGCCCCACTATCCATCACAGCCTGGTTGATCTGGCACCTGGTGAAGATATTTGTCCAGTTTCCTCTTGAAGGCTTCTACACTGGTTCCAGCCGTGTTTCGGATATCTTCTGGTAAGATGTTGAATAGTCTGGGACCCCGGATGTTAATACAGTGCTCCCGTATTGTCCCCACCGCACCCCTGCTCCTCACTGGGTTTATTTTACACTTTCTCCCATATCTCTCACTCCAGTATGTTGTTATGGCAGTGTGCAGATTTGGGACCAGGCCCTCAAGTACTTTCCATGTATATATTATCATGTATTCTCTCTCCTCCGCTCCAATGAGTACATGTTCAAGACTTGAAGGCGTTCCCAATAATTTAGATGTTTCAATGGCTCAATGTGAGCCGTAAACGATCTCTGGATTTGTTCCAGCTCTGCTATTTCTCCTGCCCTGAACGGGGCCGTCAGCACTGAGCAGTATTCTAAGTGAGGGAGCACTAGCGATTTGAATAGTGTCACCATCGGCATTATTTCCCTTGTTTTGAAAGTTCTCAATACCCACCCCGTCATCTTCCTGGCTGTTGTGATCTTTGTCTTGTTATGGTCTTTAAACGACAGATCAGCAGACATAATTATTCCCAAGTCCTTTACGTGTTCCTTTCGTTCTATGTGGTGACCCTCTTGCGTTTTGTATATAGTGTTCCTTTTGAGTTCTTCATTTTTCCATACCTAAGCAGCTGAAACTTATCACCATTGAACGTCATGTTGTTCTCCACTGCCCATTGGAAGACCCTGTTTATGTCCTCCTGTAATTTTTCAGTGTCCTCTACCGTAGTGACTTTCATGCTTATTTTAGTGTCATCTGCAAATGATGATACAAAAGTGTTCTGGGTGTTTTTATCTATGTCTGCTATGAGGATGAGAAACAGCAGAGGTGCCAGGACAGTGCCTTGGGGCACTGAGCTTTTGACCTCGCTGATGCTGGATCTTGCCCTGTTCACTACTACTTTTTGTGTTCTTTGTGTTAGGAACTCAAAAATCCATCTGCCTACCTTCCCCGTAATGCCTATGGCCCTCATTTTGTGCGCTATCACTCCATGATCGCATTTGTCAAACGCCTTTGCAAAATCTGTGTAAATCACATCTGCGTTTTGGTCGTCCTCCAATGCCTCCGTAATTCTGTCATAATGGTTCAGCAGCTGTGACAGGCATGATCAACCCGCTCTAAAGCCATGCTGGTTCGGGTTATGTTGGTTGTGCTGGTCCATGAACTTTGTAATCTGCCGTCTCATCACTCTTTCAAAGATTTTTATGATGTGAGAAGTGAGGGCTACTGGTCTGTAATTTTTAGCTAGTGCTCTACTACCTCCCTTATGCAAAGGAGCTATGTCTGCACTCTTTAAGGCCTCTGGAATTTCACCTAGATCAAGCTCTTTCTCCACAGAATACTAAGGGCTCTTGCTAATGGTACTTTGCACTGCTTTATAAATAAAGCATTCCATGAATCTGGTCCAGGTGCTGAGTGAGTGGGCATGTTGGCCATTTCTTTTTCGAAATCTATGGGATTTGTACTAATGTCGGTTAGGTGGTCTGCGCAGCCTTCTGCTGGAGTGAAAAATATTTCTGCATTTTCTACCTTGCTGTCATTTAGTGGGTTGCTGAACACTGACTCGTACTGTTCTTTTAAATTTCACTCATTTCCTGTTCATCGTCCGTATACGAATCTCCTCTCAATAATGGTCCAATTCTACAGGTAGTTCTTAGCTTGGATTTTGCATAGGAGTAGAAATATTTTGGGTTTCTTGCAATATCCTGTATGGCTCTTTGTTCCTTTGTACTTCTTCTGTCAGGTATGACATCTTAAGTTTTGCTCTAATTCTGTGATCTCTCGGTTAAGGCTATCTCTCTTCTGTTGCAACATAACTGTGTTTTTCAGCAATTCAGTAACCCGTTTTCTTCTCCTGTACCATCTCCTACGCTCTCTCTCTATATCTGATCTTCTTCGGGGTTTCCTCAATGGTACGTGTTTCATACATACCTTGTATGCTTCTGTATTCAGCTTCTCTAGGCACTGGTGTGGATTTAGGGTGCTCATGTCTGATTCCCATGATATGTCTGATAGCTCTTGGTTTATTTTTTCCCAGTCAATTCTATGGTTATTAAAATTAAACTTACTGAACATTCCGTCTCTAACATTAGTGTCGCAGTTCCCTAACCCTGAGTTAATACTAGTTTGAACTTCTATGATGTTATGATCAGAGTATATTGTTTTTGTAACTGTTATGTCTCTGATTAATTCCTCGTTGTTTGTGAATATCAAATCCAGGGTATTTTCATTTCTAGTGGGATCAATTATCTGTTGGTTTAGTGAGTACTTTTCACAAAGCCTCATTAGTTCCCTGGTATGTGCCTGTTGGGCCAGGGTGCTTCCAGGAGTTATTTCTGGTATAACATTATGGTGCCTCATCTTCCATTTTACATGAGGGAGATTAAAATCTCCAAGGATTAAAATGTTTGGGGTGGGATTCTCTAGCCTATCCAGATAGCTATCTATCTTCTTTAACTGCTCTGTGAATTCCTCCGCAGTTGCTGATGGTGGTTTGTATACTAGGATAATTACTAGATTCTTATTTTCCACTTTAATGCCGAGGATTTCTACTATATCATTCGTAGCGTTCAAAACTTCTGTGCAACAGAGAGTATCTTTTATATAGAGTCCTACTCCTCCCTGTGACCTATTAATTCTATCACATCTATACATGTTATAGTTTTCTATCTGAATCTCTCCGTCCAAAACATCCCTTGTATGTGTTTCTGTAAATGCTCCAAACATGGCATTTGCTTCTGATAGGGGTCCACTAACATAACTAACTTTGTCATTTTTATTTGATTTCAGACCCTGAATATTTGCAAATATGAAGCAGGAGTTACCATTTGGGATGTTTGGTCTTTCTTTGTGTTTGGTTAGTACCACTGGTGATGTCCTACCTGGTATGGCCCCTGGTGCCCCATACCCCTGGTTTCTCCAGTACTGACTTTGATTGTTTATACAGCCCTGATGAGCTGGTGCCTGTCTTGTCTTGTCCCACTGTTCTGCCCATCTGTCCCCTCTGTACCATTTCCACCTTTTGTCTCTTTCTTTTATCTGGTTGTTTCTCCTTATATCTAAAAAAGATTGCTGTTCTTTTTCATTTTCCTTTCCTGCTTTCTCTGTATCGTACTGTTCCCTTTATATGGTGGTCTGGGAGCTCATGTCATAACATTCTCTGGACTGTGTTGAAGCTTGACACATCACTGGATGGAAGTATCTGCACTCTTTGTTAAACCGACACTTTCCTTTCCTTAACATGTTGGCACATTTTCTGGTGTGTTTATTCCAACAATCTCTGCCATAAAGGCACATACCTTTAGCATAGAATTTGCATATGTTTTGGCTGCCTATATTTACTGACTTTGTATTTTCCCAAAGATCTGCAGAATTATCTGCGTTTTTTTCTTCTCTTTCCACTCCTTGGTTTTCCTCGTTATCTGCGCTTTTCTCCTTTGATGACATGGGGCCAACATTTTCCCTGGAAGAGGACTCCCTACTATATCTGTATTAGAGGCTATGGCTGTGGTGGCGTCCTTAACCAAAACCGGATGTTCACTATGGCTGGGGGCTGGGTCTGGGTCAGTCCTGGGGCTGGGGGCTGAGTTAGCTAATGTTTTTGTCTCCTGTGTTTTTCCCGTGGATGACTGTTTATTTTGGGTCAATTGTTGTAGACTGGTCATTCTGTGTGTTATACTTTACCCCTTTCTTATCTTCCTAAGTCTATAAATACCGGAGACTATTCAATAGTTCCTCTTTTTCTTCATGCTTATTGTTTATTAGCCTCCTGAGTGCTTTCCTGATATCTGTCCATAGTTCCACATCCTTGTTGCAGATCCAGAAACACCTTTCTAGACGGATGTCACTTCTTGTTACTGTGTTAATTTTTGAACATGTGACATGATGTTTTGAAAAGCAAAGGTTGCATGTGATTCTAGATCTTTTCCCAAGAGCCTTTTCACAAGTCCCACAGATATACTGTACTGCCATCCTGCCTGTATCCTATTTGTACTAGTATATGTGGGATGTACTGATTATGGAGACTTACTACACCTTATATTATATTATTTTTATATATATATATATATATATATATATATATATATAAACATACATTTTCTAGCTCTGCAATCTCTCCTGCCTTGAAGGAAGCCGTTAGTATTCAGCAGTATTCCAGTCTGGAGAGAAGAGGTGACTTAAAGAATATCGTCATTAACTTAGCATCTCTTTGAACGTTCTAGGTATCCAGCCTGTCATTTTCCTTGTGCTCTTGTGATCCTTAAATACGAGTTCCTTTGAGACTGTCACTCCCAAGTCTCTCATATGGAGCTTTCGCTCTGTTGAATGATTAGAATTTGTCTTGTACTCCGTTTCCATATTTATTTCTTCCATGCTTCAATAACGATGCAAATGAAACGTGTCCTCATTAAACATTATCTTGCCTAAGGCCCACTGGAAAACTTGATTTATATCTGCTTGAAGAGACAGTGTGTCTTTTCAGTACCCTTTTTATCATACATAAGGGTTATTACCAACATACCCTGACTGTCTTCGAAAGGGAACTGATCAGCCTGACTGTTGAGAGCGTGCGTCTAGCACCAGAAGCCTGGATGGTCAGGATCGGGCCGCGGATAAGGAGGGGGAGTTACAGAATCTTCTTCATGTATCCTTCAGGTAACACGAACATCTAGCGTCCCTCTATCAGCATGCACTCTCGACCGGCCATTTCGTGTACGGGGCCAGACTACCATTTTATGCCCTTTCAAAGGCAGTATCAAATTTATACTGGAGTAACGTGTGGTGTTCAGTTCTTTTCATCCCCCAACTAGCCAATAATGCTGTAACGATCCTCCTCTCCAACCACCCCACCTTCCCAAGTCCCACGAACCCAATCCCCACCTACTGAAGCCCCACCCACCCCATCCCCAACTACCTCAGCCTCACCATCCATTCCACCCACTCCAGCCCTGCCAACTTAATTATCCTGCGCTCCAACACAGGAAGAGGTAGAGGTTGAGGTGGCCCTGTTGGACGACAGTCACCTGTGATGTTTGGTGGAGATGATGTTGGTAGCAGCTATGATGGTATGTTAAAACTATTCAGACTCTGCAATAAATTTGCCTCAAACCAGCAAATAGCTGAACCGACCAGATTAGGAAATACCCTTGTTCCTATACTCAAACCCTGAGGATCTGGTATGGGACAGCTTTGTCTAAACTACTAGTTCAGATCACAACCTAATCGGGTTCAAACCTCCAATATATACTAGTCTTCAGCAGCGAAATGCAACCATTCACCAGACGAGATATTATTCAGTAAATTCAGTTTCAGTAAAAAAAAATTAACTGGGACGAAATAAATCCTGACCTCGGTAAATTTGGGAAGAAAATATGATTGACATGGATTTGAACCGGTATGTGGAAATAAGCTTAGTGACACTGGAAGTATACTCTAGATGCTTACCATTACGAAAAAGAGAAGAAGCAAGTTAGAAAAAAGGCGCTCCCTCTACAGATGAAGACGGAAAATTACAGAACTTCTCAGTGGTTGAAGATAAAAAAAAAAAAAAAATAGCAAGGAAACGGAAAATATTGAGCTCAAACTGCATGCGCAATACAAGGCCCAGGAAAGACAGAGGGAACAAAAAATCATAAATGAAATTGAGAGAAATCCTGAATACTGTTTCTCATATGCAAAATTCAGATTAAAAACCACATCCAATGTGCGTGTGTTCATTGATTCATTAATCAATCTAAAGAATGACAATCTAAATGAGTTTTTCATGAATGAGACTCAAAACACCTCCATTATTTCTGACATAACTCTAATCCCACTTGACTTTGAAAAAGCCATTGATTGCATACCTCTGCACTCGACCTTAGGCCCTGACTCAGAATGACATATTCATCAAGAACTGCAAGAAATAACTATCTCGTACCTTGAATATTCAGAATATTCTATGGAGTAGGAGCCTGACCACATTAATCATCTCACAGCTGAAGTATGTTCAAGGCATATTCCTCTACGAAAAAAAGAAGAGAAGAAATAAACAATAGAGAGAGAGACGCTCCCTATACAGGAGAAAACGAAGAATCACTGAGCTCCTCAAGAATGCCGGACTATCTGAGTCACGGAAGGAAGCGCTAACCAGGGAAGTGGAAAATATTGAGCTAAAGTTAAAGGACTCGTACAGGATCCAGGAGAGTCAAGAGGAGCTAAAAGCGATTAGTGAAATTGAAAGAAATTCGAAATATTTCTTTTCACATGCCAAAAACAAGGCAAAAACCACTTCTATTATAGGGCCCCTGCTCAGACAAGACGGATCTTACACAGATGACAACAAAGAAATGAGTGAGATACTGAAATCTCAATATGACTCTTGTGTTCAGCGAGCCACTTATCCGTCTAAAGATAGAAAATCCCCCCCAAAAATTCATGAATGAGCCTCAAAACCCTGCCAATGTATGCCAAATTTCTGACATAACCCTAACCCCTTTAGACTTTGAGAAAGCCATCGACGACATGCCCATGCACTCAGCCCCAGGCCCAGACTCGTGGACCTCTGTGTTCATTAAGAACTGCAAGAAACCCCTCTCACAGGCCCTAAGTATGCTATGGAGAAGGAGCTTAGACACAGGCGAGATTCCACAGTCACTAAAAACAACGGATATAGCCCCACTAGATAAAGGTGACAGCAAAGCAGTAGCTAAGAACTATAGACCAATAGCTTTAACGTCCCATATCATAAAAATCTTTGAAAGAGTTCTAAGAAGCAGGATAGTAAACCACCTGGACTCCCAAAAATTGCACAACCCAGGGCAACATGGTTTCAGAGTAGGTCGCTCCTGCCTCTCGCAACTGCTAGACCACTATAATATGGTCTTAGATGCTCTGGAAAACAGAATGCAGATGTAGTATACACAGATTTTGCAAAAGCCTTTGACAAGTGCGATCATCTTGTAATAGCACACAAAATGCGTGCTAAAGGTATAACTGGCAAAGTAGGCAGATGGATCTTCAACTTCCTAACCAATCGAACACAAAGCGTAGTGGTAAACAGAGTTAAACCCGGATGCTGCCATAGTGAAGAGCTCTGTCCCACAAGGCACAGTACCTCGCACCTATCCTGTTCCTCATTCTCATATCAGACATAGACAGAGATGTAAACCATAGCACTGTATCATCCTTTGCAGATGATACTAGGATCTGCATGAGAGTGTCATCCATTGAGGACACGGCAAATCTCCAAGAAGATATAAACCAAGTTTTCCAATGGGTAATAGAGAACAATATGATGTTCAATGAAGACAAATTCCAACTACTTCGTTATGGAGAACTGGAGGAAATAATAGCTAGAACTGAGTATATTACAAACTCTAATCACAAAAGAGCGGAAAAGCAATGTGAAGGACCTGGGTGGGGTAATGTCCGAAGACCTCACCTTCAAGGACCACAACAATGCCAATAACACATCTGCGAGGAAACTGATAGGATGGATAATGAGAACATTCAAGACAAGAGATGCTAAGCCAATGATGATCCTTTTTAAATCACTTGTTCTCTCTAGGCTAGAATACTGCTGTACATTAACTTCCCCATCCCAAGGCAGGTGAAATTGAAGATCTAGAGAATGTACAGAGAACCTTTACTGCACGTATAAGTTCCATCAAACACCTTAACTACTGGGAACGCCTGGAAGCACTAAACTTATATTCACTGGAGCGCAGGCGGGGAGAGATATCATAATCTACACCTGGAAGATTCTGGAGGGACTGGTTCCTAATATGCACACAGAAATCACTCCATACGAAAGCAAAAGACTTGGCAGACGGTGCAACGTACCCCAGTGAAAAGTAGGGGCGCCACTGTTACTACAAGAGGGAGCCGGACAGATACCTAAAGTCAGTGCCTGATCAGCCGGGCTGTGGTTCGTACGTTGGACTACGTGCAGCCAGTAGTAACAGCCTCGTTGATCAGGCCCTGATCCACCGGGGGGCCTGGTCATAGACCGGGCCGCGGGGACGTCGATCCCCGGAATGCCCTCCAGGTAGGTAGGTAGGTAGCCCTTAAAAACCTCTAGTGACACGAAAGCAAAAACAAAAAAAAATTATAGAGCGATAGTGTTGGTGCACCACATTATCAAAATCTCTGATAGTCTTAAGAAGAATTGCCTATGACGTGGAATTTCAACAATTGTATAACCCGGTGTAGCATAAGTTTACAGCAGGTCGCCCCTTCCTCTCGCAATGGTTTGACTATTATGACATGGTCTTAGATGCAGTAGAAGACAAGCATTACAAAATGGATATAAATTCGCAGGAAAACGTACAGAGAAAAATGACAAAGTTGATCCCATGTATCAGAAATCTTTCCTACTAGGATAGACTGAGGGCACTGAATCTGCACGCTCTAGAAAGTCGTAGAATTAAATTAGAGGGGGATATAATTGAGGTATATAAATTTAAAAACAGGAATAAATAAGGGGATGCAAATGACGTGCGAAAAATATCTAACCAAAACAGGACTTGCAGCAATGGGTTCAAGTTGGAAAAAACTAGATTTAGAAATGATATAGGAAAGCATTGGCTTGGTAATAGAGTTGTGGATGAGCGGAACAAACTCCCAGTTAGCGTCATTGAAAGGAATACCTTGTGTAGCTTTAAAATAGGTTAGACAAGAACATGAGGGGTGTGAGTTGAACTTGTGCATGGCCCAGTAGGCCTGCTATGGTGCTCCTCCTTCTTATGTTCTTGACTGTTTACTTGTTGAGGATCATAGAGGTAGTACATAAACTGTAATATAGATGTAGTACATAAACAGTAATATAGAGGAAGTACATAAACATATACAGTATATGTCGAGATATCTTATTAATAAAAATAGTATTTCATAATTTTTGAGGAATTGTTTTAATTTTATTTGTAACAGAGACTTTAAAATTATAAATTTTTAAATAATGTATATGCAAATATACTAGGATTATTCCCTTTAGTCCCTAGTTGCTAGTCTTTTGTATGGTCATATGCTCTGACTCTACCCCAACACCATGGATATAGGCTGCATAATAATTACGTGCTTCCCCGGCAAAATTTAATTAAAGTTAAATTAATTTTCCTTATTTTGTAAAATACTACAAACCTTAGTTAAAAAAATGTTCTGAGTGCTCGTAAAATATTGGTGGTATTCTTGTTATAATTATACTTTCTATTGCATTCTAAAGCATAGTGTTGATGTGTTTTATAATAATCTTCACACACTGGAGGTGCTACATCAACCTGCACATGGACCACCACCACCGAATTATCGTTCGTTAAAATTTTCCCCTTGGGGCCCCCCCCTTTTTGGGGGCCACCCCGGGGCCTTTTGGGGTCATTTTCCTTTGGTTCCCCCCTTGGTGGCCACCCTCCCCCGGGGGGCCACCCTCCCCCTTTGGGGGCCACCCCCCTTGGGGCCCCCCCCCTTTGGGGGCCACCCGGGGCCCGGGGGGCCCCTCCGGGGGGGGCCACTCCCCAGGGCCCCCCCCAAAGGGGGCCCCCCTGCCCGGTGGCCACCCGGGGCCCGGGGGTACCCCCCTTTGGGGGGCCACCGAGGCAGGGTGACCACCGAGGCAGAGTGACCACCGAGGCAGAGTGACCACCGAGGCAGGGTGACCACCGAGGCAGAGTGACCACCGAGGCAGGGTGACCACCGAGGCAGAGTGACCACCGAGGCAGGTGACCACCGAGGCAGAGTGACCACCGAGGCAGAGTGACCACCGAGGCAGGGTGTCCACCGAGGCAGAGTGACCACCGAGGCAGAGTGACCACCAAGGCAGAGTGACCACCGAGGCAGAGTGACCACCGAGGCAGAGTGACCACCAGGCAGAGTGACCACCGAGGCAGAGTGACCACCGAGGCAGAGTGACCACCGAGGCAGAGTGACCACCGAGGCAGGGTGACCACCGAGGCAGGGTGACCACCGAGGCAGAGTGACCACCGAGGCAGAGTGACCACCGAGGCAGAGTGACCACCGAGGCAGAGTGACCACCGAGGCAGAGTGACCACCGAGGCAGAGTGACCACCGAGGCAGAGTGACCACCGAGGCAGAGTGACCACCGAGGCAGAGTGACCACCGAGGCAGAGTGACCACCGAGGCAGTGTGACCACCGAGGCAGAGTGACCACCGAGGCAGGGTGACCACCGAGGCAGAGTGACCACCGAGGCAGAGTGACCACCGAGGCAGGGTGACCACCGAGGCAGAGTGACCACCGAGGCAGAGTGACCACCGAGGCAGAGTGACCACCGAGGCAGAGTGACCACCGAGGCAGAGTGACCACCGAGGCAGAGTGACCACCGAGGCAGGAGTGACCACCGAGGCAGAGTGACCACCGAGGCAGGAGTGACCACCGAGGCAGGGACCACGAGGCAGGTGACCACCGAGGCAGGTGACCACCGAGGCAGGGTGACCACCGAGGCAGGGTGACCACCGAGGCAGGGTGACCACCGAGGCAGAGTGACCACCGAGGCAGAGTGACCACCGAGGCAGGTGACCACCGAGGCAGAGTGACACCAGGAGGTGACCACGAGGCAGGTGACCACCGAGGCAGAGTGACCACCGAGGCAGAGTGACCACCGAGGCAGAGTGACCACCGAGGCAGTGACCACCGAGGCAAGTGACCACCGAGGCAGGTGACACCGAGGCAGAGTGACCACCGAGGCAGAGTGACCACGAGGCAGGTGACCACCGAGGCAGAGTGACCACCGAGGCAGAGTGACCACCGGAGAGTGACACCGAGGCAGGTGACCACCAGGCAGGGACCACCGAGGCAGAGTGACCACCGAGGCAGAGTACCACCGGCAGAGTGACCCGAGGCAGGACCACCGAGGCAGTGACACCAGCAGAGTGACCACCGAGGAAGTGACCACCAGGCAGAGTGACCACCGAGGCAGGGTGACCACCGAGCAGGGACCACCGAGGAAGTGACCACCAGGCAGGATGACCAGAAGTGACCACAGGCAAGTGACCACCGAGGGCCCGAAGGACACAGGCATGACCACCGAGGCAGAGTGACCACCAAGGCAGGTACCACCGAGGCAGAGTGACCACCGAGGCAGTGACACCAGGAGGGACCACGAGCAGGTGACCCCAAGAGGACCACCAGGCAGAGGACCACGAGGCAAGTGACCACCGAGCAGATGACCACCAGGCAGAGTGACCACCAGGCAGGTACCACCGAGGCATGACCAGGCGAGTGACCCGAGGCAGAGTGACCACCAGGCAGAGTGACCACCGAGGAGGTGACCACCGGCAGAGTGACCACGAGGCAGTGACCACCGGCAGAGTGACCACCGGCAGGGTGACCACCCCACCAGGCAGGTGACCACAAGTGACCACGAGGCAGGTGACCACCAGCAGGTGACCACAGGCAGGTGACACCGAGGCAGGTGACCACGGGCAGGTGACCACCGAGGCAGGTGACCACCGAGGCAGGTGACCACCGGGAGGTGACCACCGAGGCAGGAGTGACCCGAGGCAGGGTGACCACGAGGCAGGGTGACCCCGAGGGGACACGAGGCGGTGACACCGAGCAGGTGACCACGGCAGGTGACCACCAGGCAGTGACCACCGAGGCAGTGACCACGAGGCAGGTGACCACCAGGCAGGTGACCAGAGGCAGTGCCACCAGGCAAGTGACCACCGAGGCAGAGTGACCACCGAGGCAGAGTGACCACCGAGGCAGGTGACCACCGAGGCAGGGTGACCACCGAGGCAGAGGACCACCGAGGCAGGTGACCACCGAGGCAGAGTGACCACCGAGGCAGAGTGACCACCGAGGCAGGTGACCACCGAGGCAGAGTGACCACCGAGGCAGGGACCACCGAGGCAGGTGACCACCGAGGCAGGTGACCACCGAGGCAGGACCACCGAGGCAGGTGACCACCGAGGCAGGTGACCACCGAGCAGGTGACCACCGAGGCAGGTGACCACCGAGCAGGTGACCACCAGGCAGGTGACCACCGAGGCAGGGACCACCAGGCAGGGACCACGAGGCAGGTGACCACCAGGCAGGTGACACCGAAGCAGGGACCACCGAGGCAGAGTACCACCGAGGCGGGACCACGAGGCAGTGACCACAGGCAGGTGACCACCGAGGCAGAGTACCACCGAGCAAGTGACCACCAGCAAGTGACCAGCGAGCAGTACAGGCAGAGTGACCGAGGCAGGGCCACGAGCAGGACCCGAGGCAGGACACGAGGCAGGTACCACGAGGCAGGCCACGGGCGTGACCAGGCAGGGTGACCACGAGGCTAGGCAGTGACACCGAGAGTGACCACGAGGCAGGTGACCACCAGCAGGGTGACACGAGCAGGTGACCACAGGCAGGTGACCACGAGGCAGGGTGACCACGAGCAGGTGACCACCAGGGGACACCGGGCGGAACCGAGGAGACCACGAGGCGGCCACCAGGCAGGTGACCACCGAGGCAGGGACCACCGAGGCAGGGCCACGAGGAGTGACCACCGAGGCAGGACCACCGGAGGGTGACCCAGGCAGGGTGACCACCGAGGCGTGACCACCAGGCAGGACCACAGCAGGGACACGAGCGGGTGACCACGAGGCAGGTGACCACCAGCAGGAACGGCAGGTGCCCGCAGTGACCAGAGGCAGGTGACCACCGAGGCGTGACCACCGGGCAGTACCCCGGCAGGTGACCCCGAGGGGCCACCGAGGCAGGGACCACGAGGTACCACGGCGGTACACCAGCGGTGCACAGGCAGGGTGACCACCG
>WNWK01046334.1:0-14361 GCA_009830355.1 Cherax destructor | reverse complement strand
AAGAAATAATGTAAATACAATTAATCCGTTCCAGACATCCAAAAATATTCACAAAAAATTAATTTTGTAAAGATTAACTATACTTTTACATTCACAAAACAATTATAAATACTATATATAAAGTATTATAATATTAAATTTATAATTAAACATTTAAAATAACATTTACTTACCTTTATTGAAGAGAGTTGCTGTTATGTGGAAGATAGGGAGGAGGAGAGGGGAAGGGAGCACTCATTGTTTGGAAGGGGAATCGCCCTCCAAAAGGACTTCAGGTGTCAATGCCCTCTCTGGGGTTACTTCCCTTCTTGGTCTTTTAATGCCACTAGGACCAGCTTGAGTCACTAGAACCCTGTCGCACAAAATAACTGTCCAGAGTCCTCTGTTTCTGGCGCCTCTTTAACATTTTCCTGAAGTGCAACAATGCTCTGTCACTGAACTGGTTGCACAGATGGCTCATTTCAGCTTGCTCAGAGTTGTGTTTTTCAACAAATGTGTGCAACTCATTCCACTTTGTACACATGTCCTTAAGCACTGAAGAAGGCACCTCCTTCACTCCCTCTTCCTCCTCCTGTGAATCAATAGCCTCAACTCTGATCTTATGCTCTTCCAGTTCCAGCTATTGCAGCTCTTCAGTTGTTAGCTCCACCCTGTGGTCCTCCACCAACTCTTCCACATCCTCACCACTCAACTCCAACCCCAGGCTGTTCCCCAATGCCACAATATATTCCACAACAGGCACAGGGTCAGCCTCAAATCCTTCAAAATCCCTCTTTTCAACACAATCCGGCCACAGTGGTCTCCAAGCAGAGTTCAAAGTCCTGGAAGTCACTCCCTCCCAAGCCTTACCTATAAGGCCTATGCAATGGACAATATTGAAGTGATCTTTCCAGAACTCTCTTAGGGTCAATGCAGTGTCTGAGGTCACATCAAAGCACTTCTGAAACACTGCTTTGGTGTACAGTTTCTTGAAGTTAGAAATGACCTGCTGGTTCATAGGCTGGATGAGAGGAGTGGTGTTAGGAGGCAAGAACTTCACTGTGATGAAACTGAAGTTGTCAGACAAATAGTCTTGCAAGTTGTGAGGATGAGCAGGAGCATTGTTCAGTACCAGGAGGCACATGAGTCCCAATTTCTTTTCCAGGAGGTATTTCTTCACACTAGGGCCAAACACTCCAGTCAACCATTCCACGAAAATGTCCTTATTGACCCATGCCTTAGTGTTAGCCTTCCAATACACACATAAATTATTCCTGTTAACATTGTGTTTCTTGAAGGCTCTGGGATTTTCTGCGTGATACACCAGTAAAGGCTTCACTTTAAAATCACCACTGGCATTAACACACATCATGAGAGTTGGCCTATCTTTCATAGGCTTGTGTCCTGGCAGTGCCTTTTCCTCCTGAGTAATGAAGGTCCTGTTTGGCATTTTCTTCCAAAAGAGGCCTGTTTCATCACAATTAAACACTTGTTGGGGTTCAAATTTTTCAGTGTCTACGAACCCCTTAAATTCACTCACCAACTTTTCAGTTGCACGTTTGTCTGAGCTGGCTGCCTCAGCATGCCTCACAATACTGTGTATGCCACTACGATTCTTAAACATCTCAAACCAGCCTCTGCTGGCTTTAAAATCACTCACATCAGCACTGGTTCCAGGCATTGTCTTGACAAGATCTGTGTGCAACTGCCTTGCCTTTTCACAAATTATCGCCGTGGAAATACTATCACCCGCTATCTGTTTTTCATTGATCCACACCCCCAATAACTTCTCAACCTCATCCACTGTTTTCGATCTATTTTTCGTTAACATATCAACACCTTTTGCAACATTAGCTTCCTTGATTTCTTTTCTCATTGCCAGGGTAGAGGTCATAGTAGATTGGTTTTTGTTGTACATCCTGGCAAGCTCGCTCACACGTACGCCACTCTCATATTTTTCTACAATCTCTTTCTTCAGTTTGATGGTGTTCCTCACTCTACCACAGGGGTGCCATTAGGAAGCTTCTTTGGACCCATGGTGACTTATTTCACAGTGACAATCACTAAACCACCAATAAACACAACAAATGTATTGTGAATGTTTGAAAGAGCGCGCTGGGTATTGTTCACTCAAGCGTAAACAACGCTAGACTGGCGTCCTGTGCGGCGAGGCGCGCAAGCGCAGGCAGGCGGACAGATCTGGTACGGACTGCTACACGTGTAAAGACCACTACATGAGAAAAATATTGAACGAAAAAGGCAACCTTTACACGAAGAAACCGTTATTCGGATAGACCGAAACTCGGGGGTCCACTGTACTTTTACATACAGAAAACAATGAAAAATAAATATAAATGACTAATGAAATGGATAAATGAACATTTATCACTTTTACCTTTATTAAAGACTCTTGTTGGTGTATGGAAGATGGCATGGAGATGAGAGGGAGGAGGAGAGGTTATTGTTTGGAAGGGGAATTCCCTTCCATAAATACTTGAGGTATCTAAGCCCTATCCGGGGTTACTTCCCTTCTTTCTCTTTTACTGGCACTAGGACCAGCTTGAGAGTCACTGTACTCCTGTCGCACAAACAATCTGTCCAGAGAGGTCTGTTTCTGGCGTCTCTAAGATTTTCCTAAAATGGGACAAGGCATTGTTAGTGTGATATTTCTCCACAAAACTTTGCAACTCACTCCACTTTGCGCACACGTCCTTAATCACTGAAGAAGGCACATTCTACCCTCTCTCTTCCTCCTCCTCTGAAGCAATTTCCTCAGCTGCGGTCTGTTGCTGTTCCAGTTGAAGGTGTTGCAGCTCTTCAGTGGTTAGCTCTTCCCTGTGGTCGTCCACCAATTCTTCCACATCCTGGCCACTCATATCCAACCCCATGGACTCACTTAATCAGAAACAAAGACAGACTGAGTCACAAACGCATGGGATGCTTTGTGTGGGCGCTTGAGTGGCTGAGTGACGCGGGCGGGCAGGCAGATGCGTTTGGTATGGACCATTTTCAACTCTATGAAAACCGAGGTGATGTACGGAAATTTTGACAGAAAAAGTCATCAAAAACCAAATCCTACGAAAACTGGGTCATACGAAAACCGAGGTTCCACTGTATATATATGCTTGTACATGTATGTGTAGTGTGACCTAAGTGTAAGTAGAAGTAGCAACACATACAGTGGACCCTTGAAAATCGTCTCCCTTGAAGATCGGCGAATTTGAAAATCGTCCACTTTTTCCGGCAAAAATTACTTGAAATTTGTCCATTGGCTTAAAAATCGGCGGTCGTCTGAAACGCTTCCGCCTGGCCTCCCCACCGCCTGGGCACACAAACACCACAAGCTACCATGGGCCCAAAGAAAGCTCCTAGTTCCAGCCCTGTGGTAAAGAAAGTGAGAAACACAATAGAAGTTAAGAAAGAGATCATAAAAAAATATGAAAGTGGTGTACGTGTGGCGGAGCTCTCTAGGATGTATGGGAAAGCCCATTCAACCATCACTTCCATCTTGTTGAAGAAAAAGGAAATCAAGGAAGCTGATATTGCGAAAGGGGTGAATATGCTAGCAAAAAAGAGATCGCAAATAATCGAAGAAGTTGAGAAGTTGTTGCTTTTGTGGATCAGACAAAAAGAGTTAGCAGGAGATAGTGTTACACAGTCAATAATTTGCGAAAAGGCAAGGCAGTTGCATGACGATCTCATAAAGAAAAGTCCTGGAACGAGTGCTGATGTTGATGAATTCAAGGCCAGCAAAGGCTGGTTCAAAAATTTCAAGAAGCGAAGTGGCATACACAATGTTGTAAGGCATGGAGAGGCTGCAAGTTCTGACAAATGTGCGGCTGAAAAATTTGTTCATTAATTCAAGAGGTACATAGAGGCTGAACAATTCAAACCCCAACAAGTGTTCAATTGTGACGAAACAGGCCTCTTTTGGAAGAAAATGCCAAAGAGGACCTACATCACGAAGGAGGAAAATGCACTGCCAGGACACAAGCCTATGAAAGACAGGCTAACTCTCATGTTGTGTGGCAATGCTAGTGGTGATTTCAAAGTGAAGCCTTTACTCGTGTATCACTCTGAAAATCCCAGAGTGTTCAAGAAGTACAGTATTGCCAAGGCTAATTGGGCAGGACAATAACCATGCCACATATAAACTGAATAATGTAGATCTTAATACTTGTGATTGTGAGAAGGATTTAGGAGTTCTGGTTAGTAGTAATCTGAAACCAAGACAACAGTGCATAAGTGTTCGCAATAAAGCTAACAGAAGTCCTCAGGTTGTTCTTCAACTCTATATATCTTTGGTTAGGCCTCATTTAGATTATGCTGCACAGTTCTGGTCACCGTATTACAGAATGGATATAAATGCACTGGAAAACGTACAGAGGAGAATGACAAAGTTGATCCCATGTATCAGAAATCTTCCATATGAGGATAGACTGAGGGCCTTGAATCTGCACTCTCTAGAAAGGCATAGAATTAGGGGGGCTATGATTGAGGTGTATAAATGGAAAACAGGAATAAATAAAGGGGATGTAAATAGCGTACTGAAAATATCCAGCCAAGACAGGACTCGCAGCAATGGTTTCAAGTTGGAAAAGTTCAGATTCAGGAAGGATATAGGAAAGCACTGGTTTGGTAATAGAGTTGTGGATGAGTGGAACAAACTCCCGAGTACCGTCATAGGGGCTGGGACATTGTGTAGTTTTAAAAATAGATAAATACATGAGTGGGTGTGGGTGGGTGTGAGTTGGACCTGACTAGCTTGTGCTACTAGGTCAGATGCCGTACTAATTCCTTAAGTGGAAGTGACCTGACTACCTGGAGTTTACCTGGGGAGGGTTAAATCCAGGTGGTCGGCTAGATAAATATATGAGTGGGTGCGGGTGGGTGTGAGTTGGTCCTGACTAGCTTGTGCCACTAGGTCAGATGTCGTGCTCCTTTCTTAAGTGAATGTAACCTGACCTGGCTGGGTCGGGGCATTGGCTTAAGCCAGTTGGAGACTTGGACCTGCCTCGCATGGGCCAGTAGGCCTGCTGCAGTGTTCCTTCTTTCTTATGTTCTTATGTGTGTTTTGGAAGGCTAACACTAAGGCATGGGTCACCAGGAAAATTTTCCTTGATTGGTTCAATGAAGTGTTTGGCCCCAGTGTGAAGAAATATCTATTGGAGAATAAATTGCCACTTAAGTGCCTCCTGGTAATGGACAATGCTCCTTCTCATCCTCGAGACATGGAAGAGCAAATGGTGAAGGATTTTAAGTTTATCAAAGTGAAGTTCTTGCCCCCTAATACCACTCCTCTCCTCTAGCCCATGGACCAGCAGGTCATTTCAAACTTCAAAAACACTCTACACCAGAGCAATGTTTCAAAGGTGTTTTGACATAACCTCAGACACTACTTTGACCCTAAGAGAGTTCTGGAAAGATCACTTTATTATCCTTAATTGCATACGCCTTATAGGTAAGACTTGGCAGGAAGTGACTCCCAGGACGATGAACTCTGCGTGGAGAAAATTGTGGCCAGATTGTGTCCAACAGAGGGATTTTGAAGGGTTTGGGGATGACTCTGACAGCCCTATGCCAATTGTGGAAAAAATTGTGGAATTGTGGACGTCCATGGGGATGGAGGTTAGTGGTGAGGATGTGGAAGAGTTGGTGGTGGGCCACGATGAAGAACTAACCACTGAAGAGCTGGTGGACCTTAATCTGCAAGAACAACAGACCAAAGCTCAGGAATTTGCTTCAGAGGAGGAGGAAGGGAGAAGGAAGAAGTTGCTTTCTTCAGAGATTAAGGAGATGTGTACAATGTGGACTAGGATGGAAAGATTTGTGGAGGAGCATCACCCTGACAAAGCTGTTGCAGGCCGTGTATGTGACATGTTCAATGACACTGTCTGGTCACATTTTAGGTACATTTTAAAGAACCGCCAGAAACAGACCTTTCTGGACAGTTATTTTGCAAGAAAGGAATCCAGTGACTCTCAACCTGGTCCTAGTGGCATTAAAAAACAAAGAAGGGAAGTAACCCCAGAAAAGGACTTGGTACCTGAAATGTTCATGAAAGGGGATTCCCCTTCCAAACTAGCAACACCACCACCACCTCCCCTCCTTCCTTCTTCCACACATCAACAACTCTTCAATAAAGGTAAGTGTCAATTTATTACTAATTTATACTGTGCACAGTATATATCTCATTGTTTTCTGTGTAGATAAATGTACATTTTATGTAAAAAAAAAATATTTTTTTACATACTTTTGGGTGTCTGGAACGGATTAATTTGATTTACATTATTTCTTATGGGGAAATTGGTTTTGAAAATCGTCCATTTTGAAAATCGGCGGCCTCTCAGGAACGGATTAATCATGATTTTCAAGGGTCCACTGCACCTGAAATCTTGCATGTTTATCAGACAGAAAAAAGATACATACCAGCAATCCTACTATCATGTAAAACAATTAAAAGTTACCATTTTTCACTCGCTTTGCAGGACAATAATACCTTCCTGGGTGGATGCTGTCTACCAACCTAGTACCTAGGGTATCTATACATATAAGAATTAAATAGGGCTCCTACTAATCCTACAGAAGTCTCGCTCATCGTAGTCATTAACCCTTTGGGGGTTGAGAGGCTCTCTCCCAAACTCTGTCTCAGAGTCAAAAAAATTTTAGAATTTTTTTTTTATTTCTTATGAAATGATAGAGAATCTTTTTTCGATCATAATGACACCAAAAGTATGATATTTGATGGAAAACTTACAGAATTATGCTCTCGACGATATTTACGCATCGTCGATTTTGCCCAATTTGAGCCCTATTTTCAGCCAATTCCAATGTTCCACTACTAAAATCATAGCTATTTCGCTAGAACTCCATTTGTTCAATCGATTGAGTACAAGAAACTGCCCATTTACCAATTTCGACTACCCAGTAAAGTGGTCAGAAATTGGCAATTTGGCCAATTTCACACAAATTTCAAACGATGCCAATTTCAAAATGGGTTCCAGAATAAACAAGGCAGACATTCTTGGCACTAAAATAACATTTTCTTTGTTCATTAGTCACATCTCCAGGCCCCTCTTACATTACTTTTGCTTTCCATTTTGAATTTTTATTCTCACAAAAAATAGAAGATTTACTGTTATGAATACTACTGCATCATCGTAAAAACGGTAAAAATAATTTCACCGCACCCGTGAAAGAATATTAGACTCGCCAGTTGACGTGTATTGGACGTGTGGCATGATTTGTTTACTCTTGAACATCTGCGAAAATCGAATATTTTCGCTACTTTGAGTTCAATTTCAGGGTAAAGTAAAGTAAATTTTATTTCTTTGCAAGTATACATAGATATTGGTACATAGTTACAATCATAAAACTGAAATGCAAGGAGAGCCACTGGCATGCCATGGCATTAGGGGCAGCTTAATCTAATGACTTATAGACTATGTACATAATACTAGAGAAATTGATTGAGTTTATTCTAGTTATATATTTTATTTCAAAATACAATATGATGATATTATACTGTTATTATTTTATTTTATTAACACATTGGCCGATTCCCACCAAGGCAGGGTGGCCCGAAAAAGAAAAACTTTCATCATCATTCACTCCATCACTGTCTTGCCAGAGGGGTGCTTTACACTAAAGTTATAAAACTGCAACATTAACACCCCTCCTTCAGAGTGCAGACACTGTACTTCCCATCTCCAGGACTCAAGTCCGGCCTGCCGGTTTCCCTGAATCCCTTCATAAATGTTACTTTGCTCACACTCCAACACTCTCTTCTACTCCTGTCTAACGTGCTCACACAAGCTTGGTGGATGTTCAGGTCCCTAGCACTCTAAACCTCCTTTACCCCCACCATCCTTTCCTTGGATGACCCCTACAACTCCTTTGCTCCATCCCAGATTTATACACTCTCCTAGTCATCCTATTTTTCTCCATCTATATGTCCTGGGTAAGCTATGCATGTCATAAAAGGGTACTAAAATGCTGGGAGCAAGGGACTAGTAACACCTTCTCCTGTATAAATTACAGCTTCTCCTCACTTAACGACAAAGTCCCATTCCTAAGACAACGTTGCTAAACGAATTCATCACTAAGTGAGGAGCACACTATAATGGTAGTGGGTTTGTGTCAACCATCTTTGATATTGTTTTAATGTCACCTTTTATAACATTTCTGGTATATTTTTAAATGTTTATACTGCAATGTACTGTATATTGTAATAAACAGAATAGAGGAAATCAGCTCTAATATACATTATTTAGGTATGCATGCTGGTCAGAGAGCCCATCGTAAGGCCAAGTCGTCAGTAAATGAGTACGTTGCTAAGTGAGGAGAGGCTGTACTAAAATGGAGAAAATTTGAAGAAAATAAAATATATGCTAATTAAGCATTTTATTTCAGGTTCGTATATGGGAAGAGTGGTATACATCATGTGCTGGGATGCTTGGTCAGTGGTCTGAGCTCGAAAACTTTGTGGAACAACGCTTTCTGCAAGACAACTACAAAGAGGTGAAGCTGGATAGAGTATGGTTTCTTCCTCGACCAACTGCTGCTGTTCTACCTGCCTTAGTACATTCCAAACTTATGAATATTTTAGATGGAGCAGAATCTGATGGTAAACTCTGTGATTTTATTGACAGTGCCATGAAAGAGCCTCGCCATCAAGCATTGTTAGAAGGAACTTTACCTCTTCAGTTAGCTGTGATGTCAACTAACCAAGATAAAATTGCTCAGGCTCAGTCTTACCTGAATACAGCTATGTCCAGCACACTTCTCACTTTGGCTCAGTATTCCCTCTTAACACCCAAGCCTCTCATAACCACCTTACGCAATGTTCAACTGCTGACAGAACTTGATGATTTTTTTAACACTATCAAATATAGTGAGAGTGACTTCTACTCCAGTAAAGTAAAAAAGACAGTCACCAATTGGAAAAAGCACGAGGCAAACCCCACAGACACTTCCCTTCTGATCCAGTGCTTGTCATCTTACCGTGGTCTTTATCTCCATTGTCTAGGAAAGGAATTACCAGAGGAGTCTCAACATGATGTTTCACAGTTCATCAAGGATGCAAAAATTTCTGCTCATAGATCTGTTGTAAAGGCAGCTCTTCAAAACACCAATTATCACTTAGCTGCCAGGCATTTAAAAAAGCTAAAACCACTGTCTGAAGATAATTTTTCATTGGCCCAATTCTATCTCCTGATGACTGAGATGAACATCCTCCGAGGACGAGGCAAATTTGACACCCGGCTCCAGTACTTGGTAGAAGGCTGGGGGAAATATTTAGGGAAAGTTAGTTGCATGCCAGTACTTGAGCAAAATGCTAGCATTGAGGTACAATACTTGAAACTGGAGAGCTCTATATGTCATGAGATATGTGAAACTATCCGGGAAATGGGAAATGAGTGGGATGACGAGAATCAATACATGAAAGTATTGTCTGATAAATTTTCTAATGCTAGTGGAAGAGATTCATGGTACAGTGAACTTCTTAAATGTAGCTACAATAGTCTTGAACTAGCTGTAAAATGTGCTGAAGAAAAGTTACTTCAATTTGATGACACTCAAGGCTGTGATAAAGAAAATGTTCATATGGTCTTAGCAAAGTATTGTGAAGACTGCTTAGAAAACTGGAAAGATCATGTCAATGTTCATGAATACTCAAAATCTTTAATAACACACATATTAAGGGCCATGTCACTAGGGTCACGTGATGCACACTTCCACTTCCCACGCCTTATTAATTTGATGGAAGAAGATCCTAGTCTTGTATTGGTCTTCAAGAAAGAATCAGAAAGGGTGCCTGTTTGGATGTTCTTACTCTGGTTGAGTCACATTCTCATTTATGTTGATAAAGCTCCTGGTCCTGCTTTGCAACCCATTGTTGAGAAATTAGCTGCAGAATACCCTCAGGCTGTTTACTATCCATTTGGGATTAGTATGCAACATTATGACTTTAGCAGTGCTAGTGGTAAGTCAGCTAAAGTGATGTGTCACAAAGTGGAAACACTACTTAGCAGAAACAGTCTTCTTCATCAGTTTGTGTCTGCTGTTTCACTTGTGGTAGCTCCCTTCATAGCTTGCAAAGATGCGCTTAACAATCTCATGCTGGAGAAAGATAAAAAGAATATTGAAGACAATTTAAGAAAGATGGAAAGTAACTTCTTGAAGGTGAACAGCAGGTCTACAAAAGGTACAGCAAGTGAAAAAGGTGAAGCCTACATCAAGCTTGACAGAATAAGGAAAGATGCAGCTGCAGTATTTGACAAGGAATTTGGAACAAATGTGAAGAAAATCAAAGCAATGTCTACCAAAGAGATTTCCAAGGCAGTATCATATATTAGAGAGAAAATGATTCATGGCCAAGATGATCTTAAAAAATTGCCAAAGCAGTTGAAGTATTATTCACCATGGCTGGCAAATTTCCAAGCTTCTAAATATTGTGATGTGCTTGAATTACCTGGTCAGTATTCTGGAATGTCTAAACCTTTACCTGAATATCATGTCAAGATCTCCAGTTTTGATGAAAATCTAATGCCAATAGCTTCGCTTCGCGTTCCTATGAGGATCATTATTCGAGGAGATGATGAGAAAGATTACAAGTTCCTGGTGAAATGGGGTGAGGATCTACGAACTGATCAGAGAATGGAACAGATGTTTACATTAATGAACAGTGTGTATTGCACTTCTTCACTGTGTTGTCTCACAACCTCACGGCCTTCTTTAGATACATACAATGTTGTGCCATTATCTCTGGAGGTTGGACTCTTGCAGTGGGTAGAATCATCTCAACCATTAAAGGAATTTATGAATGAATCATTCAGAGATAATGAAAGAAAACACTATGAGGAAGCACTTGGTGTATATAAAACTGGAGGTCACTGGGTAATTGAAAAGAAGAGTAAACAAAGGGATGTTATGAAAGTTTATGAGAATGCCGTTAACAAAATTCCATGGGATCTTTTGCGTCGTGGACTTGTTAAACTTTCAAATAGCAGTGAAGGTTTCTTTGCTCTGCGCAGTGCTTTTGCCATTAGTTATGCTACATTATGTATATCACATTGGCTTCTTGGTATTGGCGACCGCCACTGTGGCAATTCTCTAGTTAATTTGAAGACTGGTCATGTGATTGGTATAGATTTTGGGCACCATTTTGAGTCTGCTGTGCAGTTTCTTCAAGTTCCAGAGTTAATGCCTTTCCGACTTACTCCTCAAATTGTTAATGTCTTTCAGCCAGTGGGTCAAGTAGGTATGCTACGAGAGATAATGGTTGCAGCACTTGGAGCTCTTCAAGAGTCTCGTCATGTTCTCATATCTGTCTTGGAAGCATTTGTGAAGGAACCAACAGAAGATTGGTTAGGGTTTGTAAGACGTCAAGAAGGTAACACTGAAGACAGTAAAGTAGAAATGTTTTCAAAGTATCGCATTGAGCTGCTAAAGGCAAAGTTGTGTGGCATCAATCCTGCTCATGTTACTTTGTGGGCAGTTTCTCAGAGCAAATTTGTTAAAGGAGACCGTGCCATTTTAGAATCCCTTAAAGGAGTGGTTCTTGGAAATAAAGGAGAAAACTTGCGGGCAGATGTGGGTAAAAATGGACTGAGTACTCACCAGCAAGTAGATGTTCTTTTGGAACAAGCCAGTGACCCAAATATTCTTGGAAGAACTTGGATTGGCTGGGAACCTTTTATGTAGTCTGAGTTTTTGTACACACTTCATGGTCATTATACACTGGTTTAGATAGGTTTGTCCACATTGTATCACTACCTTATTGTCACACAACTGTGTTTTGAAGAATGAAAGACGACTGTATCAGGAATCCCAAGGGTCTCAGAGTACATCATACACATTCACATCTTCTCGTCTTACTCACGGGTATCTCATGGAGAGGCTCCCTGCCCCTCTCTGTGAGCATTGTCAGGTTCCAGTGTCTGTTCGACATATTCTGTTGGACTGCCCACTCTATCAACGAGCACGCAGAATTTACCTCCAATGGCCTCTTCGCTCTGCAGCCCTTTCTTTTCCTTCCCTTCTTGCAGATGGACCCTCCTTTAATCCTGACTCTCTCGTTGACTTTTTGACAGAAACTGACTTACTACACAAACTCTGAAGATTATACCTCTAGCACCTCCCTCAGTCCCTTCTTCCTCGATCTCTTGCTACCCTCTATCCCTGCACTATCCACCGTCCTGCTGCACTCCATACCCTACTAATCATCCATCTCCCTCTTACAACCCATTCTCCTTGCATCCTGCAATAACCTGCAGCGCTGTATAACCCCTGTGGTTTAGCGCTTCTATTTAATTATAATAATAATAATACCTAACTTTTCTACCCTCTAAGTTGTCATGGCTCAGTTTTGCCCAGAACAATTTAATTTTCCTCATGGCCTTATAGCAGAGAGGTTAACACAAGAACTCCTTACATTACAAAAACAAAACGACTCTTAGTTTTTTTCTACATTCTGTATGGTATGTAACTTCAGTATATTCTCTGTATACAACATATATTGTACCAGTCTCATTTCAAGTCACTTCATATACATTGACAAAATTATAGTTTCTTGCCAAAAAATTTTGGATTGTTGTTATTGTTAAGCCTCTTACTGTTAAAATGTAATTTTGTTTTTAAACTATTTTAATACTGTACCAGTATGTCCTGCTTAGGAAGATCACTTAAGCAATGAAAACTTGTGTAAGCAAAGTCAGTGTTGCTGAAACTTGTGTAATAATAAAGTTTTCTTGTGACCTGAGAGAATTTTATCCTTAAAATAAAGTGCATTTAAATTTTTATAGCTGTTAACATTTACAAATTGTTTGACATTATTTCAAGAATTTTGTATTCAATGTAAAGATTTTGTTTTGTATAACTGAGATAAGAAATATGTAAAATTAAATGCATATTGTATAAATTACAATGATAACCAGTACTACTTAATAAACAATTTTAGACTCTTATTTAATGGTTAACCTTCATCCATGTTAACACCACTACTATGGCAAAAGTAAAGCCAGGTGTCCCTTACCCTTGTTACTAGTTTGCTACTGATTTATGTTGATAATTATTTAGGAGTTCCTCTTTAAGGGGAGCTCCTTGTAATGGTAAAGAGGTTTTCGGTCTGAGGAATTGGACTTTTGGTCCTCTTCCTTCCTTGCCCCATCCTTCCCATTCCTCCTCCTTTCCCCATACCTCCCTTTCCTACTTTTGGCCTTTGGGGTCTTCCCCTCAGGAATTCTAGCTCCTAGGTTGGGGGACGGGTATCATTGTCCATCCCATTTCGTTGAGGTCCTCGGTGGTGGTGTAGTTTGCCATGGAATCTGGATCATCAGGGGATGTTCCAATCCCCCTCCATTCTCCCTGGGGGTGACTGCCTGTTGGATCCCGGGAGGTGGTAGCTGAAGGAGGTACAGTGGAACCCCGACTTACGATGTTATCATCTTACGTTATTTTCGATAACCGATATTTATAACGTAAGAAATTTGATTGTGACTTACGATGTTTGCTTCGTTTACCGACATTCGTACCGGACCTGTCCGCTTGGCGCCCAGCTGAGCGCGCACTCCAGGGAGCGTCAGTGCTATTGTTTACAAGCGAGAGCGACCACCCACCCACACCCACGCATTCATACCAGTATATTGTCATTATTCCACTGTTTTTAGTGCTTGCAACTGCTAAATAAGCTACCATGGGTCCAAGGAAAGATCCTAGTGCTAAGCCTGTGGCAAAGAGGAACAGAAATATATGTACGATAGAAGTGAAGAAGGAGATAATAGAAAAATATGAAAGTGGAGTGCGTATCAGTGAGCTGGCCAGGCTGTATGGTAAACCCTATTCTACCATCGCTACCATTGTGGATAAGAAATATTCAAGTAAAATCAAGGAAGCTGTTGTTGCAAAAGGTGCATCTGTGATCACAAAACACAGACCACAAGTGCTGGAAAATGTGGAAAGGTTGTTGTTGGTGTGGATCAACGAGAAACAGTTAGCAGGAGATACTGTTTCGGAGGGAATAATATGTGAAAAAGCAAGGCAGTTGCATGATGATCTCCTTAAGAAAATGCCTGCAACGAGTGAAGTGAGCGAATTTAAAGCCAGCAGAGGCTGGTTTTACAAATTTAAGAATCGAAGTGGCATACATAGTTTTGTGAGGCATGGTGACGCAGCCAGTTCTGACAAAAGTGCGGCTGAAAAATATGTTCCTGAATTCCAGGAGTACCTAGAGGCTGAACATGGTTTAGCGCTTCTATTTGATTATAATAATAATAGAGGCTGAACAATTCCTCCCCCAACAAGTGTTTAATTGTGATGAAACAGGCCTGTTTTGGAAGAAAATGCCAACAGGACCTACATTACTCAGGAGGAAAAGGCACA
>WNWK01046333.1:0-14361 GCA_009830355.1 Cherax destructor | reverse complement strand
GGTTTGCGAATGTTTTGATGCGCAAATATATTGTAGAAATAAATAATAGCATTTACTTAGCCTAACAATACTGTTTCCTTAATCTATTGAGCCACGGACAATCATAAAACACATGAAAACGTTTTCCCGTACTTTTTTCCCCGCATTTGTTTGGTAAATGTGATTGGGCGGCTGGGCATTCGTGAATGTTCGAAGCTCACGAAAGTGGAACTCGCGAAAGTGGAGGGCTAGCTGTATATATAGTGGGACAGCATTTATAGACACAGGAACTCCAACCAACAGCTTAGCAATGAAAACTGCTGGCGTTTGGGCCATCTGGCCAGCAACTGTTAGTTCGTGGTGTAGTTGGTCATCAAAACCAGTTCTGTGGCCCACCTCCCACTTGCCTTAACTCTGGAGAAGCATACCCTGCATATTCCTGCCGATGTCCAGTTCACTCAGGAGAAAGCGTAATACACTGTCTCAAAGAAAACGAAGTCCTCTCATATACTATAGAAATGACTTTGCTGTCTCTAAGGAGGCCACCACGGAGGTCCTACTCTAGAGTTACCTCGCTCCCACAGGACGCTGTTGCAACCTCTCCCAGAGTCACCCTTGTATTCAACCCTTACAGAAATCCTCATCTCTTGTATTTACCTCTTCTCCCATTGTTACCACTTCCTCCTCTTCCACTTGACACGTTTCTCCATCCACACAACCTTCCTCAGCTGGGCCTTAACTATCTATAAAGCCTTGAAGACTCATTGAAGGGTGGATGATGCGTGGCATGAGGTGGGAAGGTTGATACGGAGAGATTTAGGCATGGAGGTATATTTTTATCAGGGTTAAAGCACTAAACTCGTAAGGATAAGAGTGCCCAGGAGGCAATAAGGTTTCATCCAAATAAGCAGAGGATAGGCCCACTTCTTTGGATCAAGAGCCCATCGAACACCTGCCTCGAGAGGGTAAGGGAGGAGGAGGGATCACAGAAGATCTACCTGCAGGACACTTGATTAATCAATTGTGGGAGTGCACAACACCATGTGAAAACAGACTTGCAGGCAGGACCAGCAACACCAGTAGCAGGCAGGACCAGCAACAGCAGTAGCAGGCAGGACCAGCAACACCAGTAGCAGGCAGGACCAGCAACAGCAGTAGCAGGCAGGACCAGCAACACCAGTAGCAGGCAGGACCAGCAACAGCAGTAGCAGGCAGGACCAGCAACAGCAGTAGCAGGCAGGGCCAGCAACAGCAGTAGCAGGCAGGACCAGCAACAGCAGTAGCAGGCAGGACCAGCAACAGCAGTAGCAGGCAGGACCAGCAACAGCAGTAGCAGGCAGGACCAGCAACAGCAGTAGCAGGCAGGACCAGCAACAGCAGTAGCAGGCAGGACCAGAAACAGCAGTAGCAGGCAGGACCAGCAACAGCAGGCAGGACCAGCAACAGCAGTAGCAGGCAGGACCAGCAACAGCAGTAGCAGGCAGGACCAGCAATAGCAGTAGCAGGCAGGACCAGCAACAGCAGTAGCAGGCAGGGCCAGCAACAGCAGTAGCAGGCAGGGCCAGGAACAGCAGTAGCAGGCAGGGCCAGCAACAGCAGTAGCAGGCAAGGCCAGCAACAGCAGTAGCAGGCAGGACCAGCAACAGCAGTAGCAGGCAGGACCAGCAACACCAGTAGCAGGCAGGGCCAGCAATATCAGTAGCAGGCAGGGCCAGCAACAGCAGTAGCAGGCAGGGCCAGCACAGCAGTAGCGAGCAGGACCAGCAACAGCAGTAGCAGGCAGGGCCAGCAACAGCAGTAGCAGGCAGGGCCAGGAACAGCAGTAGCAGGCAAGGCCAGCAACAGCAGTAGCAGGCAGGACCAGCAACACCAGTAGCAGGCAGGACCAGCAACACCAGTAGCAGGCAGGGCCAGCAATATCAGTAGCAGGCAGGACCAGCAACAGCAGTAGCAGGCAGGGCCAGGAACAGCAGTAGCAGGCAAGGCCAGCAACAGCAGTAGCAGGCAGGGCCAGCAACAGCAGTAGCAGGCAGGGCCAGCAACAGCAGTAGCAGGCAGGACCAGCAACACCAGTAGCAGGCAGGGCCAGCAACAGCAGTAGCAGGCAGGACCAGCAACAGCAGTAGCAGGCAGGACCAGCAACAGCAGTAGCAGGCAGGACCACCAATAGCAGCAGCAGGCAGGACCAGCAACAGCAGTAGCAGGCAGGACCACCAATAGCAGCAGCAGGCAGGACCAGCAATAGCAGTAGCAGGCAGGACCACCAATAGCAGCAGCAGGCAGGACCAGCAACAGCAGTAGCAGGCAGGACCACCAATAGCAGCAGCAGGCAGGACCAGCAATAGCAGTAAGCAACAGCAGAACCTCCGCCACCACCATTGTCACTGCCATCATCAGCAACAGCAGTAGTAGGAAGAGGAGAGGCATAATTGCCGCATAAATGCAACGACCAGGACTTTTCGGCCTAGCAGGAAAGTGGGAACTTCGACCTCACAGTTTCAGATCATAGGTCTTAACTCAGACATGTAATAACAAATATCCTTCGTTTTTCAGTTCTGGTTATTCAGTTTTTTTTTTTCCATTTAAAAAGAAGTCGAGTACTTTTAGAGGCTTGGTATCTTGGTATCTTGAAGGGGCAAATCTCGTAGAGACTGTTGTTTTTGTTGTTCTTGTTCTTTTATATTATTGTTGTTCTTTAAGCGGTATATTTATAGGAGTCATACAGTGCCTTGCAAAATGTGAAGTACACAGAAGTGGAAAGTGAAGCATAAAAAAGGATGAACACTGCAACATATTGGCCCACACTGGGCATGTCATTATCAAATCCAAACCCACTAACAAAAATATTTGCCCGACCAATTTTAAGTGCTACCCAAGCAACAAGGTGTGGTAACCCTTTTTAACTAATGTTTAAGTCCCGCTTAAATCCAACCCTTCTCACTCATAAGAGCATGAGAAAGGAGGGCCACTGCAGCTGACCAACTTCAAAATTCCCAAACCCAAACCCACAAACAGATATCTGCCCAATTCATTTTCAGTTCTACCCGTGGAATTAGCTTTGATAACCAGGGCATCATAAAAGAGGGTACTGAAGCACCTGGTCCATCACCAGGGTACTGAAGGAACCGAAGCACCTGGTCCATCACCAGGGTACTGAAGCACCCTGTCCATCACCAGGATACTGAAGCACCTGGTCCATCACGAGGGTACTGAAGAACCTGGTCCATCACCAGGGTACTGAAGCACCTGGTCCATCACCAGGGTACTGAAGCACCTTGTCCATCACCAGGGTACTGAAGCACCTGATCCATCACCAGGGTACTGAAGCACCTGGTCCATCACCAGGGTACTGAAGCACCTGATCCATCACCAGGGTACTGAAGCATCTGGTCCATCACCAGGGTACTGAAGCACCTGGTCCATCACCACGGTACTGAAGCACCTGGTGCATCACCAGGGTACTGAAGCACCTGATCCATCACCAGGGTACTGAAGCACCTGGTCCATCACCAGGGTACTGAAGCACCTGGTCCATCACCAGGGTACTGAAGCACCTGGTCCATCACAAGGGTACTGAAGGAGTATCCCAAATTTCCCTGGATCAAGAGCCCTTCATTGACTTGAGTGAAGAGTTTTTTCCATCCTTCAGATGTTTACATTAAACAAGAAACGTTGAACCTAAATGAGTGTTAGAGGAGAGCAGGATGGTGACGTGTTAGTGGAGATGGGTGTTAGTGTGGATGCAAAGTTACTGAATTGGTGCAAGAAAATAGTTTTTGTTGAAAATGCAGAGGTGACACTGAAGGTGAGATCACTGGTGAGGTCAGAGTGAACACGTCAGGGCACTGCAGATGTAGGAACTCAGCTGTGAGGTCTCTGATAGATAGGGTAGTCTATTAAGATATGGTGAATCAATAACTCAGACTAAGTTTACGTATCGAGGTGCTGGGCGTGTCTCTCCGTCTTGTATTCGTGTGTGTTTCTGAGTGCAATTTGTAATCATGTGAGCGTAGTTTCCAACACCCGAGTGTTGGAAACACATTACCAGGAACCAACTTTAATGGAAAACTATTGTGAGCTGTTCCTACCAGCTACTTCGTAGGTATTGAGATACTACTGGAAAACTAGTCCGTGAAGGGAACACCTCAGTGGAAGATTGATTGCTGGTGGATGGTGTACCGAGCGGCTTAATCTGCGTGTTCAGTGTCCTGAACAAGAGTGTCCAGGTCCAGGGTTCATTGTTCATAATGTAGCATTGCTAAAGACCCTTCAACCATTCATGAACAGTAGCCGTGACATGCCTGTATTAGCATTATTTAATATGTAAAAGAATTCTTAAAATATTGTACAGCATAACGAATTTAATATAACTGTGAAGAGATAACTGAATCATAATTTATATAATTATGTTGGGAAAATTGAGCCTAACCTGGGCAGGTCAAGGAGCACCACCTGTTAACTAAAACGGAAAGTCAGAGTTGGCACATCAAGTGAATTTGAGTTATGAAAATCATGAGGGAGAGACAGTGTCGATGGTGGGAACTTCGTAGAGCAGAGCAGAGTACCGATAGACCGAAAATGAATTCCGTTTTTTGAAGAACAGTACAATCAATCAAAAGGTGTTTTATTTAATAGTCTTCAAGACCTAACAGGTGTCAGAGAGAGATGCCGGGAGTCTCCATGAGACATCTATGCACTAGCCTCGTGTGGTCAGTAAGCAGGTGCAGGAGAACTATCTCAGACACCCGACACCAGTAAGACGAGGTCAACCACGAACTCAGCTGTGGTTTGATCAGCAGCCTCTTGATCACTATCTTAGCAAGTTTATTTACATACACAAAAGTATCACACACAATTTAACATATATACATTACCTAAGATAACCCCAAAAATTAAGACGCGGTGACTTATTTCCATTGGGGTTCTTGGACGTCCACCATCAATGCACTTAAAAAAATAGCGCAAAATAATGCGAAAATGGCATATTCCTAATGGGAAATTGGAAAAGCTTTAATTCTGCCATGTGTGGAAGTCTAAAAGTTAACTCATTGAACACCAGACTGTCCATAGACCCAACAGAAGACAATGTGGTGGTGCTTAGTGAGGAGCTGACAGTCGGGGGTCGTATGAGACGTCTGGCAGTACGTAACAAGGGAGGAGAGGCGGATATAACACTACCGTGCTTCATCATACTGTGCAGTATCATATGAAGCACTGCCAGGTACAGCATCCTTGCATTATGCACAACCAGGTAAAGTACCATTGCATTATGCAACACCCCATGAAACACCACTACATGAAGCATTATTATATGAAGCGCCACTACATGAAGCAATAATATATGAAGCACCACTACAAGAAGCATTATATGAAGCACCACTACAAGAAGCATTATATGAAACACCACTACAAGAAACATTATATGAATCACCACTACACGAAGCATTATATGAAGCACCACTACACGAAGCATTATATGAAGCACCACTACAAGAAGCATTATATGAAGCACCACTACACGAAGCATTATATGAAACACCACTACACGAAGCATTATATGAAACACCTCTACACGAAGCATTATATGAAGCACCACTACATGAAGCATTATATGAAGCACCACTACAAGAAGCATTATATGAATCACCACTACATGAAGCATTATTATATGAAGCACAACTACACGAAGAATTATATGAAACACCACTACACGAAGCATTATATGAAGCACCACTACACGAAGCATTATATGAAGCACCACTACATAAGCATTATATGAAGCACCACTACATGAAGCATTATATGAAGCACCACTACATGAAGCATTATATGAAGCACCACTACATGAAGCATTATATGAAACACCACTACATGAAGCATTATATGAAGCACCACTACAAGAAGCATTATATGAAACACCACTACACGAAGCATTATATGAAGCACCACTACACGAAGCATTATATGAAGCACCACTACACGAAGCATTATATGAAGCACCACTACACGAAGCATTATATGAAACACCACTACACGAAGCATTATATGAATCACCACTACACGAAGCATTATATGAAGCACCACTACAAGAAGCATTATATGAAACACCACTACACGAAGCATTATATGAAACACCTCTACACGAAGCATTATATGAAGCTCCACTACATGAAGCATTATATGAAGCACCACTACAAGAAGCATTATATGAATCACCACTACATGAAGCATTATTATATGAAGCACCACTACACGAAGCATTATATGAAACACCACTACACGAAGCATTATATGAAGCACCACTACACGAAGCATTATATGAAGCACCTCTACATGAAGCATTATATGAAGCACCACTACATGAAGCATTATATGAAGCATCACTACATGACGCATTATATGAAGCACCACTACAAGAAGCATTATATGAATCACCACTACATGAAGCATTATTATATGAAGCACCACTACACGAAGCATTATATGAAACACCACTACACGAAGCATTATATGAAGCACCACTACATGAAGCATTATATGAAGCACCACTACAAGAAGCATTATAGGAATCACCTCTACATGAAGCATTATTATATGAAGCACCACTACACGAAGCATTATATAAAGCACCACTACACGAAGCATTATATGAAGCACCACTACATGAAGCATTATATGAATCACCACTACATGAAGCATTATATGAAGCACCACTACATGAAGCATTATATGAAGCACCACTACATGAAGCATTATATGAAACACCACTACATGAAGCATTATATGAAGCACCACTACAAGAAGCATTATATGAAACACCACTACACGAAGCATTATATGAAGCACCACTACACGAAGCATTATATGAAGCACCACTACACGAAGCATTATATGAAGCACCACTACACGAAGCATTATATGAAACACCACTACATGAAGCATTATATGAAGCACCACTACACGAAGCATTATATGAAGCACCACTACATGAAGCATTATATGAAGCACCACTACACGAAGCATTATATGAAGCACCACTACACGAAGCATTATATGAAGCACCACTACAAGAAGCATTATATGAAGCACCACTACAAGAAGCATTATATGAAACACCACTACACGAAGCATTATATGAAGCACCACTACACGAAGCATTATATGAAGCACCACTACACGAAGCATTATATGAAGCACCACTACACGAAGCATTATATGAAGCACCACTACAAGAAGCATTATATGAAGCACCACTACATGAAGCATTATATGAAGCACCACTACATGAAGCATTATATGAAGCACCACTACATGAAGCATTATATGAAGCACCACTACACGAAGCATTATTATATGAAGTAGATGAATGGTTCAGAGAACCGACGAGTTGATAAATTAGACACATGTGCAACACTTGGGTATCTTTATTGAGGAAACGTTTCGCCACACAGTGGCTTCATCAGTCCAATACAAAGTAGAAAGTTGTAAGGAGAGGAGGAGTTTGAGGTAATCAGTCCCTCGGCCTGGAGTCGATGTGTTCAGTCCATCAATCTTGACGCAAGTACAGCATAGGGCAAATAGAAGTTGCTTATATACTGTAGACAGGTGAGACGAAGCAGCAGGAGGCGGGGTCATAATGGTACCATCCACTAGTCGAAGTAGATCTTCGTCCAACGGTTGGACAAGTGTTGAAGAATCCGTTTGTATCAAGATCCCAAGATGTTCTATTTTCCCTATGCTGTACTTGCTTCAATATTGATGGACTGAACACATCGACTCCAGGCCGAGGGACTGATTACCTCAAACTCCTCCTCTCCTTACACCTTTCTACTTTGTATTGGACTGATGAAGCCACTGTGTGGCGAAACGTTTCCTCAATAAAGATACCCAAGTGTTGCATATGTGTCTAATTTAACATTATTATATGAAGCACCACTACATGAAGCATTATATGAAGCGCCACTACATGAAGCACCTCTAATGAAACGCCACTACATGAAGCACCACTACATAAAGCACCACTACATGAAGAGCCACTACAAGAAGCACCACTATATGATGCATATGAACCACATGTCACCACATGAAGCACCGCTACATGAAGCATCACTACATGAAGCACCACAACATGAAACATCACAATATACTGCACCACAACATGAATCACTACAACATGAAGCACGACAACATGAAGCACCACAACATGAAACATCACAATATACTGCACCACAACATGAATCACTACAACATGAAGCACGACAACATGAAGCACCACAACATGAAACATCACAATATACTGCACCACAACATGAATCACTACAACATGAAGCACGACAACATGAAGCACGACAACATGAAGCACGACAACATGAAGCACCACAATATGAAACACTGCAACATCAAGCACCACATAGAGCCCAACAACCATGAAGAACCACGACATGAAGCACACTAGGTGAAGCTCCACCACATGAAGCACACTAGGTGAAGCTCCACCACACGAAGCACACTAGGTGAAGCTCCCCCACATGAAGCACACTAGGTGAAGCTCCACCACACGAAGCACACTAGGTGAAGCTCCCCCACATGAAGCACACTAGGTGAAGCTCCACCACATGAAGCACACTAGGTGAAGCTCCACCACACGAAGCACACTAGGTGAAGCTCCACATAAAGCACACTAGGTGAAGCTCCACATAAAGCACACTAGGTGAAGCTCCACCACACGAAGCACACTAGGTGAAGCTCCCCCACATGAACCACACTAGGTGAAGCTCCACCACATGAAGCACACTAGGTGAAGCTCCCCCACACGTAGCACACTAGGTGAAGCTCCACCACATGAAGCACACTAGGTGAAGCTCCACCACATGAAGCACACTAGGTGAAGCTCCCCCACACGAAGCACACTAGGTGAAGCTCCACATAAAGCACACTAGGTGAAGCTCCACCACACGAAGCACACTAGGTGAAGCTCCACCACACGAAGCACACTAGGTGAAGCTCCACATAAAACACACTAGGTGAAGCTCCACCACATGAAGCACACTAGGTGAAGCTCCACCACATAAAACACACTAGGTGAAGCTCCACCACATGAAGCACACTAGGTGAAGCTCCACCACATGAAATATTTTTTCATGAAACACCACATGAAGCACTTCCAGACACAGCACCACCACATGAAGCACTTCCAGTCACAGCACCACCACTTGAAGCACTTCCAGTCACAGCACCACCACATGAAGCACTTCCAGTCACAGCACCACCACATGAAGCACTTCCAGGCACAGCACCACCACATGAAGCACTTCCAGGCACAGCACCACCACATGAAGAACTTCCAGTCATAGCACCACCACATGAAGCACTTCCAGGCACAGCACCACCACATGAAGCACTCAGGCACAGCACCACCACATGAAGCACTTCCAGGCACAGCTCCACCACATGAAGCACTTCCAGGCACAGCACCACCACATGAAGCACTTCCAGGCACAGCACCACCACATGAAGCACTTCCAGGCACAGCACCACCACATGAAGCACTTCCAGGCACAGCACCACCACATGAAGCACTAGGCACAGCACCACCCATGAAGCACTTCCAAGCACAGCACCACCCCATGAAGCACTTCCAGGCACAGCACCACCACATGAAGCACTTCCAGGCACAGCACCACCACATGAAGCACTTCCAGGCACAGCACCACCACATGAAGCACTTCCAGGCACAGCACCACCACATGAAGCACTTCCAGGCACAGCACCACCACATGAAGCACTTCCAGGCACAGCACCACCCATGAAGCACTTCCAAGCACAGCACCACCCATGAAGCACTTCCAGGCACAGCACCACCACATGAAGCACTTCCAGGCACAGCACCACCACATGAAGCACTTCCAGGCACAGCACCACCACATGAAGCACTTCCAGGCACAGCACCACCACATGAAGCACTTCCAGGCACAGCACCACCACATGAAGCACTTCCAGGCACAGTGCCAAGTTGTGAGAAATTATGTGGGTAAATTTTAGAGGCAGTGTCCTTAATTAACATTTCCCCCATAACTGTGAAGAAACTTTGGTACATCAAACAGGTTACACTTAGTGATATTGATGCAGCTCAGAGTCATGTGGGACTTTAAGGTCACCAGGTCACAATAATGTCCCTCCTTCGTGACCACCTTCTCAGGTCATCACCTCTGACACATCTGGACCTTAAATTATTATTACATATAGTTCTTAAAATTATTTGAAAAAATTATACCATTAACAGTGACAATTTAAGTGTGGACTGTATACATTCAGTAATATCAATTACTTGACCTGAGTAATTTGCTTGGGTAATTTTATATAAATATAAATCAATTACATGATCAGAGAATTATAAAAGTCATTCAAGATTACTCACCAAATTATGATTTTGGTGTTATATTCTAACGCAATTCATCCTGGCCAATACAAATGAACAAACCTGTAGCGAGAATTATTACACTGGGAGGCGGACATTACATGTGGCGTCAACTTCATTAGTTTCTGGCGACGTCGCTTCTATTACAAGTAAACTAATTACATTTGAAGATTCGGCCGATTTTCAGATCCTTGAGAGTCAACACTACGTCTCAAGACGGCCACTCCTCAGATTAAGTTTTCTTTTGATGACCTCTCCCTGGGGTCAAATAAAGAGCCAAGACGACCAACAGTTACTCTTCCACACTCATGGCACCAACACTGTCCTCCACCCATGGCACCAACACTGTCCTCCAGCCATGGCACCAACACTGTCCTCCAGCCATCTACACCTTCCCCCCACACTCAGGTGGAAGCACTCCTTCGCTTCCTGACGAGTAGTTTGGTAGTTTGTGACCACCATTAATGCTTCATATTTACATTACATTATATTAACACCTTCACAAGTGATGCAGCAAATGGTGAGGCACCACCATATGAAGCACCAGCAGATACCATACAACCATGTGAAGCACCGCCACATGAACCTCCACTACAAAAACCACATAAAGCACCGTCATACGACGAATACACTACATGAGGCATAACCACATGAAGCGCTATTAGGTGAAGCACTACCACATGAAGCACACTAGGTGAAGCACCACCACATGAAGCACAGTTACACGCGCGACAATAATCTGAAGCACCACCACAGAAAACACCAAGTGAAACACCGCCAGATAAAATACCACCAGGTGAAGCACCACCATATAAAGTACTACTAAATAAAACAGCCATAGGAAGCACCAAGACTGGCCCATTGCCGGGCTCTGCCAGTAAAAACACTCTCAAAGCTCATCAAAGATATATACCATATGATATATGCCACATGAAGCACTACCACATATAGCACCACCACATGAAGCACCATCACTTGAAGCACCGCTACCATTTGAAGTACCATAATATGAAGCACCACCACATGAAGCATATTACAACCTCAGGTTCAATGGCCTGTTAACCTGAGTGTAAAAGGGAGCTTGGAGCAAAGAAACACAGTAGAAAATGCTTTAAATTTGTATTTCCTTTACCAAGCAATGTGATTATATAAGACTTCTGTCTTTTCCTTCACCAAGTAAATAGAAAAGGGCTTTTTACACATATGTACACTATATACAGAAAGAGAAGTATTAGTGCACGCCACGGTTGTCAAGGCAAAACAGCAGCCAAAAGACAGACAACCTTCCACAACCAGCTCTGTGCAGGAATTCCAATGACAAACCGCGAGTGGTATCCACGTCACCTTTGTCATTGTTAAACTCGCATTATAATTGGCTGAACCGAGTCGTTGATTTGATGATGGGGCCCTCATCACCAAACCCTTAACGATGGTTCGCTGGTTGGAGGGGAGCCTATGTGGGTGTGTTTAACATGCTCCGAATAAAGGTTACGTACTCTTTGCATGCAACAAAGCACTAAATGAATCACTACCACAAGAAGCAGCACCACAGGAAGTACAGCCACATGAAACATTACACAAAACATGAAGCAACCACATACACCATCACCACATGAAACGCCACCTACAGTTTACTTGGAGTCGCTTCCGGAGGTCACCGCCTTCGGGTTCAGGTTCCAGACCTCCTTGTTGCTGGCCAGATCCATCAAGCTGTTAGTGCATCACATCCCGGCTGATCGGGAACTGTTATGAGGAATCTATCGAGTTCCCCCTTTAAGCCAGCTAGAGGGTTTGTTGGTGATCAACCCTTATAAATGGAGGGCGTTGAAGATTCTTGTGTCTCTTGTGTTCATAAGTAGTAGTTACGATGTGTAGGTTTGGGGACCAGTCCCTCAAGTGTTTTCCAGATGTAGATTATAATGTATCTTTCTCGCCTACGCTTTAAGTAAGTTTATTCAGGTATACACAAATAAAATTTCATAGATTATCATACATAGCAGCATATGTGTAGAGAACCTAATATAACCCAAAAAAGTCAGAGAGAGTGACTTATTTCCACTGGGAAATACAGTTCTAGGAACTTCAAGTTCTCCCAATAATTCAAGTGTTTGACTAAGTTCATACGAGCTGTGAAGGTTCTCTGTACATTTTCCAGTTCAGGAATTTCTCCTGCCTTGAAGGTGACTGTTGGTACACAACAATACTCCAGTCTAGAGAAAACGACTGACCTGAAGAGTGTCATCATTGGCTTGGCATCTCTTGTTTTAAAGGTTCTAGTTATCCAACTTATCATTTTTTCTTACAGTTGCGATGATAACATTCTTGTGCTTCTTTGAACTTTAGATCTTCTGACATTATCGCTCCCAGGTCTCACACATTTGACTTAGGGTCTGTTGAGTGGTTTGAGTTGTCTTGTACTCCGATCTTGTTGTTATTTCCTCCATTCTTCCGTAGAGTTGTAATTGAAAATTGTCCTCACTGAACATTATATTGCCAGTGGTTCACTGGAAAACTTGGAGGTTGAGTGTCTTCAGTGGGGAAGTACTGTGCCTTGAGGGTCAGAACTTCTCACTGCGGCAGCCCCTGATTTCACTTTGTTACCTTATTACTCTTTGTTTTTGTTTTTAGGAAGTTAAAATATTAAAATATTCATCTTGCCACCTTGCCATTTAATCCCTGTGTGAGCAGTGTGTGAGCAGTGTGTGAGCAGTGTGTGAGCAGTGTGTGAGCAGTGTGTGTGCAGTGTGTAGCAGTGTGTGAGCAGTGTGTGATTGTGCAGTGTGTGAGCAGTGTGTGAGCAGTAGGTGCAGTGTGTGGCAGTGTGTGATGCAGTGTGTGAGCAGTGTGTGAGTGAGCAGTGTGTGAGCAGTGTGAGCAGTGTGTGAGCATGTGTGGCAGTGTGTGAGCAGTGTGTAGGAGCAGTGTGTGAGCAGTGTGTGAGCAGTGGTGTGCAGCAGGTGGATGTGAGCAGTGTGTGAGCAGTGTGTGAGCAGTGTGTGGCAGTGTGTGAGCAGTGTGTGTGCAGTGTGTGAGCAGTGTGTGAGCAGTGTGTGAGCAGTGTGTGAGCAGTGTGTGAGCAGTGTGTGAGCAGTGTGTGTGCAGTGTGTGAGCAGTGTGTGAGCAGTGTGTGAGCAGTGTGTGTGCAGTGTGTGAGCAGTGTGTGAGCAGTGTGTGAGCAGGTGTGTGCAGGGCAGTGTGTGAGCAGTGTGCAGTGAGCAGTGTGTGAGCAGTGTGTGGTAGCAGTGTGTGTGAGCAGTGTGTGAGCAGTGTGTGGCAGTGTGTGTGCAGTGTGTGTGCAGTGTGTGAGCAGTGCATGTGTGGCAGTGTGTGAGCAGTGTGTGAGCAGTGTGTGAGCAGGGATGTGTGAGCAGGTGTGAGCAGTGTGAGCAGTGTGTGAGCAGTGTGTGATGCAGTGTGTGCATGTGTGAGCAGTGTGTGAGCAGTGTGTGTGCAGTGTGTGATGCAGTGTGTGAGCAGTGTGTGAGCAGTGTGTGGCATGTGTGTGTAGCAGTGTGTACAGGGGAGCAGTGTGTGAGGTGTGTGTGAGCAGTGTGATGCAGTGTGTGAGCAGTGTGTGAGCAGGTGCGTGTGTAGCAGTGTGTGAGGCAGTGTGTGAGCAGTGTGTGACAGGTGAGCAGTGTGTGAGCAGTGTGTGAGCAGTGTGTGAGCAGTGTGTGAGCAGTGTGTGAGCAGTGTGTGAGCAGTGTGTGAGCAGTGTGTGTGCAGTGTGTGTGCAGTGTGTGTGCAGTGTGTGAGCAGTGTGGAGTGTGAGCAGTGTGTGAGCAGTGTGTGAGCAGGTGTGTGTGCAGTGTGTGTGCAGTGTGACAGTGTGTGGCAGTGTGTGAGCAGTGTGTGCAGTGTGTGTGCAGTGTGTGTGCAGTGTGTGTGCAGTGTGTGTGCAGTGTGTGAGCAGTGTGTGTGCAGTGTGTGTGCAGTGTGTGTGCAGTGTGTGTGCAGTGTGTGAG
>WNWK01046332.1:0-14361 GCA_009830355.1 Cherax destructor | reverse complement strand
TTGCAATCACCACTTGCATTGGCACAAAGCATCAACGTTAGCCTGTCTTTCATAGGCTTATGTCCTGGCTGTGCCTTTTCCTCCTGAGTAATGTAGGTCCTGTTGGGCATTTTCTTCCAAAACAGGCCTGTTTCATCACAATTAAACACTTGTTGGGGGAGGAATTGTTCAGCCTCTAGGTACTCCTGGAATTCAGGAACATATTTTTCAGCCGCACTTTTGTCAGAACTGGCTGCGTCACCATGCCTCACAACACTATGTATGCCAGTACGCTTCTTAAATTTTTGAAACCAGCCTCTGCTGGCTTTAAATTCGCTCACTTCACTCGTGCAGGCATTTTCTTAAGGAGATCATCATGCAACTGCCTTGCTTTTTCACATATTATTCCCTCCGAAACAGTATCTCCTGCTAACTGTTTCTCGTTGATCCACACCAACAACAACCTTTCCACATTTTCCACCACTTGTGGTCTCTGTTTTGTGATCACAGATGCACCTTTTGCAACAACAGCTTCCTTGATTTTACTTGAATATTTCTTATCCACAATGGTAGCGATGGTAGAATAGGGTTTACCATACAGCCTGGCTAGCTCACTGATACGCACTCCACTTTCATATTTTTCTATTATCTCCTTCTTCACTTCTATCGTACATATATTTCTGTTCCTCTTTGCCACAGGCTTAGCACTAGGATCTTTCCTTGGACCCATGGTAGCTTATTTAGCAGTTGCAAGCACTAAAAACAGCAGTGGAATAATGACAATATACTGGTATGAATGCGTGGGTGTGGGTGGGTGGTCGCTCTCGCTTGTAAACAATAGCACTGACGCTCCCTGGAGTGCGCGCTCAGCTGGGCGCCAAGCGGACAGGTCCGGTACGAATGTCGGTAACCGAAGCAAACATCGTAAACCACAAACAAATTTCTTACGTTATAAATATCGGTTACCGAAAATAACGTAAGGTGATAACATCGTAAACCGAGGTACCACTGTATAGCTTATATGTTTGTGGTTCAGAGAATTGCTTGGCATGTTAACACTTTTTTAACATATTCGTCATATTTAATTGTCGCAAGGATTACAGGTAATGAGAATAAGAATACAGCCTCTCCTCACTTTGGGATGTACTTGTTTACCGACTCCTCGGACTTATGACGAGCTCTCTGACCAGTATTCATACCTAAATAATGTATATTAGAGCTGATTTCCTCTATTCTGTTTATTTCAATATACTACAGTGGACCCCCGCTTAACGAACAAAATTCATTCCAGAAGCCTGCTCAAGTGCCATTACCGAACGAATTTACTTCCTTAAGAAATAATGTCACGTAGGTTAGTCTTATTTCAGACCCCCAAAAATACACTTCCACAAGCACTTACAATATTATACTTCATAATTGTACGATTTCCGGGGTGTTCTTTAGGCGGGGGTCCACTGTACAGTACACTACTGTATAAACATTTAAAAATATAGCAGAAATTTTATAAATGGTGCAAATGCGACATTAAAATAATATCAAAGATGGTTGACACAAACTCACTATCATTATAGTATGCTCCTCACTTAGCAATGAATTCGTTTAACGACGTGGTCTCAGGAACGGAACTCTGTTGTTAAGTGAGGAGAGGCTGTACTATATAGTTTTTCATCTAAACAAAATCTTTTATTATCTCATCTCCATCAGTGACCCTGTAGAAACATAAAACTCCAACTCTGCCTCACCATGCTCAAACTTTGAGTCTGATGAGACATGGTACATTTGTTATACATGTACGTACTGTATTTCACATTTATAGGTAATAAAGATTTGGCTTACATTGGATCAAAGAAAATAAAAAGTCAGTACCATGGCTTGAACAATTCACCAAAAACCTTCCATTAATATAGAATCCTTATATTTTAGTCCTTCGTGGACCATTGTCCTTGATATTGGTCCAGGATAGGCCAGAATGTCATCACGAGGTTCTCTTCAATGCAGGTTTTGGGTGAATTGGCATTATGATGATTGTTTTCTTAAATGGTAATGTAGTGCAGTGTTACATTATCTGGATTTAATCTAGGATCACCCAATATATTTTCAGGCTGTACATCCAAAGTGCAGTATGGCTCCAGGAAAACACAGTAAAGGGAGGCTATCAGTGGTAAGTTAATTTTATTTAATAGTAATAGGAAATGTAATATGTTGTGTAAATAATTGTGGATAAAAGTAGATATACAGTACTTTCAGCTGTATAAATTGCAGCAGTTTTTTTTTTTTTTTCAAAGGGTACACTTTCAGTCCAACAAATATTATATCTTTTGAACAAAAAGCAGTTGAAATTTCTTTTATTTAGAAATGGTTAGGATAGAATTTTTCATATTTTTAGATAGCTTGGTGATTTTTTGTACTTATTACTGTATTTCGCAGCTTATAAGACTTGTTTTAGTTTCAATGGCTCGGCATCGGACATAACTGGGAGAGCTGCAGCCCACCCCACACCCCAAACTTATAGCTCCCATCACTGACCTTCAGTTTATAGGACGCAGGGTGGTTTTTGGAGACATTTTATGGGAAAAAAATGCGTCTAATAATCCATGAAATACGGTAACTAACTTGTGCATAGGTCACCCTCCAGACCAAAGAGCATGGATCACCATACTGGTCCAGGTGCTTGGATCACCAACCTGAAACATGTGAAATGGAGAGAAATGATATAAAATACTGATACAATGGAAAAAGACACACAAATGTAGTATGGATATGTAACTTGATCCTTTACTGACAATTTTGGCTACACAGTGGGCTTTATAAGGTCACAAACATACCAGATTGTAGTGTAAGAAAGCCCATTGTGTGGGCAAAACATTGTCAATAAAGGATTGCATTGTACTGTGTGTGTGTGTGTGGGTGGTGTGTGAGGTATGTGTATTCACCTAATTGTGATTGCAGGGGTCGAGACTCAGCTCTGTGTGTGTGTGTGTGTGTGTGTACTCGCCTAATTTTTTTATATTTTTTTTATTAACACATCGGCCGATTCCCACCAAGGCAGGGTGGCCCGAAAAAGAAAAACTTTCATCATCATCATTCACTCTATCACTGTCTTGCCAGAGGGGTGCTTTACACTACAGTTATAAAACTGCAACATTAACACCCCTCCATCAGAGTGCAGACACTGTACTTCCCATCTCCAGGAATCAAGTCCGGCCTGCCGGTTTCCCTGAATCCCTTCATAAATGTTACTTTGCTCACACTCCAACAGCCCGTCAAGTATTAAAAACCATTTGTCTCCATTCACTCCTATCAAATACGCTTACACATGCTTGCTGGAAGTGCAAGCCCCTCGCACACAAAATCTCCTTTATCCCCTCCCTCCAACCTTTCCTAGGCCGACCCCTACCCCGCCTTCCCTCCACTACAGATTTATACACTCTCGAAGTCATTCTGTCTCGTTCCATTCTCTCTACATGTCCGAACCACCTCAACAACCCATCCTCAGCTCTCTGGATAATAGTTTTGGTAATCCCGTACCTCCTCCTAATTTCCAAACTCCGAATTCTCTGCATTATATTCACACCACACATTGACCTCAGACATGACATATCCATTGCCTCCAGCATTCTCCACGTTGCAACATTCATCACCCATGCTTCACACCCATGTAAGAGTGTTGGTATAACTATACTCTCATACATTCCCCTCTTTACTTCCATGGACAAAATTCTTTGTCTCCACAGACTCCGAAGTGCACCACTCACCCTTTTCCCCTCATCAATTCTATGATTCACCTCATCCTTCATAGACCCATCTGCTGACATGTCCACTCCCAAATATCTGAATACATTCACCTCCTCCATACTCTCTCCCTCCAATCTGATATCCAATCTTTCGTCACCTAATCTTTTTGTTATCCTCATCACCTTACTCTTTCCTATATTCAATTTCAATTTTCTTCTTTTACATACCCTACCAAATTCATCCACCAACCTCTGCAACTTCTCTTCAGAATCTCCCAAAAAGCACAGTGTCATCAGCAAAAAACAACTGTGACAACTCCCACTTTGTACTATTTGATTCTATATCTTTTAACCCCACATCTCTTGCCAGGACCCTCGCATTTACTTCTTTTACAACCCCATCTATAAATATATTGAACAACCACGGTGACATCACACATCCTTGTCTAAGGCCCACTTTTACTGGGAAATAGTCACCCTCCCTTCTACACACTCTAACCTGAGCCTCACTATCCTCATAAAAACTCTTCACTGCTTTCAGTAACCTACCTCCTATTTCATACACCTGCAACATCTGCCACATTGCCCCCCTATCCACCCTATCATATGCCTTTTCCAAATCCATAAATGCCACAAAAACCTCTTTACCCTTTTCCAAATACAGTGGACCCCTGAGTTTCGTAAAAACTTCTCTCCTGAAGTCTGCTCAAGCGCCATTACCGAACGAATTTACTCCCTTAAGGAAAAATGTCATGTAGGTTAGTCTATTTCAGACCCCCAAAAATACACTTCCACAAGCACTTACAATATTATACTTACATAATTGTACGATTTCCGGGGTTTACGAAACTCGGGGGTCCACTGTACTGTTCACCTATATGTTGCACTGTAAACACTTGGTCTACACACCCCCTACCTTTCCTAAAGCCCCCTTGTTCATCTGCTATCCTGCTCTCCGTCTTACTCTTAATTCTTTCAATAATAACTCTACCATTCACTTTACAAGGTACACTCAACAGACTTATTCCCCTATAATGTTTGCACTCTCTTTTGTCCCCTTTGCCTTTATACAAAGGAACTATACACACTCTCTGCCAATCCCTAGGTACCTTACCCTCTTCCATACATTTATTAAATAATAGCACCAACCACTCCAAAACTATATCCCCACCTGCTTTTAACATTTCTTTCTATATCCTATCAATCCCAGCTGCCTTACCCCCTTTCATTCTACCCAATGCCTCACGAACTTCCCCCACATTCACAACTGGCTCTTCCACACTCCTACAAGATGTTATTCCTCCTTGCCCTATACACGAAATCACAGCTTCCCTGTCTTCATCAACATTTAACAACTCCCCAAAATATTCCCTCCATCTTCTTAATACCACTAACTCTCCATTTAATAACTCTCCTCTCCTATTTTTAACTGTCAAATCCATTTGTTCCGTAGGCTTCCTCAACTTATTAATCTCACACCAAAACTTTTTCTTATTTTAAACAAAATTTGTTGATAACATCTCACCCACTGTCTCATTTGCTCTCTTTTTACATTGCTTCACCACTCTCTTAACCTCTCTTTTTCTCTCCATATACTCTTCCCTCCTTGCATCACTTCTACTTTGTAAAAACCTCTCATATGCTAACTTTTTCTCCCTTACTACTCTGTTTACATCGTCATTCCACCAATCGCTCTTCTTCCCTCCCGCACCCACTTCTGCTTAACACTCTAACACTACATTTTTAAATCTACCCCATACATCTTCGACCCCATTGCCTACACTCTCACTAGCCCATCTATCCTCCAATAGTTGTTTATATCTTACCCTAACTGCCTCCTCTTTTAGTTTATAAACCTTCACCTCTCTCTTACTTACTGCTTCTATTTTCCTTGCATCCCATCTACCTTTTACTCCCACTGTAGCTATAACTAAAAAGTGATCTGATATATCTGTGGCCCCACTATAAATATGCACATCCTGAAGTCTACTCAACAGTCTTTTATCTACCAATACGTAGTCCAACAAACTACTGTCATTACGCCCTACATCATATCTTGTATACTTATTTATCCTCTTTTTCTTAAAATATGTATTACCTATAACTAAACCCCTTTCTATACAAAGTTCAATCAAAGGGCTCACCTAATTGTACTGAACTAATTGTGGTTGCAGGGGTCAGGACTTAGCTCCTGGCCCTTCCTCTTCACTGACTGCTACTAGGTCCTCCCTCTCCCTGCTCCATGACCTTTATCATACCTCATCCTAAAGTTATGTATGGTTCCTGCCTCCACTACATCACTTGCTAGACTATTCCACTTCCTGACAACTCTATGACTGAAGAAATACTTCCTAACATCCCTTTGACTCGTCTGAGTCTTCAACTTCCAATTGTGACCCCTTGTTTCTGTGTCCCCTCTCTGGAACATCCTGTCTTTGTCCACCTTATCCATTCCACGCAGTATTTTGTATGTCGTTTTCATGTCTCCCCTAACCCTCCTGTCCTCCAGTGTCGTCAGGCCAATTTCCCTTAACCTTTCTTCATAGGACATTCCCCTTAGCTCTGGAACTAACCTTGTTGCAAATCTTTACACTTTCTCTAATTTCCTGATGTGTTTGACCAGGTGTGGGTTCCAAGCTGGTGCTGCATACTCCAATAAGGGCCTGACGTACACTGTACAGTGTCTTGAACGATTCCTTACTAAAGTATCGGAACGCTATTCTCAGGTTTGCCAGGCGCCCATATGCTGCACCAGTTATCTGGTTGATGTGTGCTTCTGGAGACGTGCTCGGTGTTATACTCACCCCAATATCTTTCTCCTTGAGTGAGGTTTGCAGTCTTTGGCCACCTAAATAACAAAAAAAGGCACAATACCGTGACTGGAACAATACACACACAACCTGCACATTTAAAAAGAGAGGAGCTTACGACGACGTTTCGGTCCGACTTGGACCATTTACAAAGTCACACTAACACACAGGACAGGAAGAAGGGGTATTTATAGGCAGGCAGACAGGGGAGGGCACAAGAAAGTGGTAATAATGGAGGTAGTAGTGCAGTCAGTCATATTCTAGGAAAGGAGCACTGCAATGAAGCTGGGAAGAGATAGAAGGGGAAGGAATCAGGTTAAGTCACGGGTGTTCTGAAGTTTGGAGCATTTAACAATGTAATGGGAGAGGAAAGCATCTACAGAGACAAAGCCAGGGCTATGATTCATACAGGGAAAGTTGTGTATAAGGGAGGATTCAACCAGACGGCGACTGTAAAAGTTGCACGTAGGGAAGACAGTTTTAGCAGAAGACCAATCAATAAGATGACTGATCTCTGACGTGACAGAAAAGAGCATTATTAGTGTCGGCAAGTTTCTCCAAAGTACTGAAGAGGACAGGAGCAAGATATAGAGTAGACACCAGGAGAATCTATAGAGGGAGGGGAGGTATGAACTAGATTAGTGCGAAGAGTGTTAGTCTGGCGAAAGGTAAGTTTGATGTCTAAGGAACGGAGAGGGTTGTTGAGATTAGAGAGACCAGAGCCTATACTCTGTCTGCGGTCTTCTTTGCCCTTCCCCAATCTTCAAAACTTTGCATTTAGCGGGGTTAAACTCTAGAAGCCAGTTGCTGGACCACATGTCCAGTCTGTCCAGGTCTCTTTGTAGTCCTGCCTGATCCTCATCTGATTTAATTCTCCTCATTAACTTCACATCATCTGAGAACAGGGACACTTCTGAGTCTATCCCTTCCATCATGTCATTCAGGTATACCAAAAATAGCACTGGTCCTAGGACTGACCCTTGTGGGACCCCACTCGTCACAGGCGCCCACTGTGTGTGTGTGTTTTTGTGTATGTGTGTTTGTTCATTGAAACATATGCAGAACTACACTAACACATGATTATTAATGTAAAACTTACATTTGTTCTGGTAGTCTTCATGACATAATCAGAGCACAAATTCCCATGTCTAATTGCCATAGTTATTGTCTTCCACTATCTTGTATGCATAATGTATTATATAAATGTTTATTGTGATAAATATGAACCGAGAAGTAAATTAACAGATTTTGATAATCTTTTTAATGAGATGAGTTTGGCCCTTCCCAGGTTTACAAACCCAATTAAATAACTGGTTTTGGTCTATTCTGTTTACTTGACCAAACCATGTCGAATTCATATTTCTTATTTTGTCCCATTTTTGTATTACATAGGGATTGTGATTGAATTTATTTTTCCTCAGTTTTTCCACCAAATTCATTTCTTGCTTGTACTGTGTATGATCCTCTGATGCATATTCAGTAAGCTCATATTTTTTGTAAACATTAGTAAAGAAATGTGGAATCTACAAAGTCTTTGAATACATCCTCATGTTTTACTATATATACTCACCATACTATTTTGTATTTAAGGCAGATGCTGAGGACATTATGGAGGAAGCTCGTTCTAAAGATTTTTGGACTGTTGACTTTAATTTTGACAATCGCCAGACCCTACAAGCTGCCCTTGGTAAGAAAATGTATGACAGTTAATAATAAAAATACAGTGGTACCTCGGTTAATGATGGTCCCCAAACTCGCCCTTTTATGTAAATTTATTTTTTTAAATGCTTTTGTAAGTGTATTTTTGGGGGCCTAAAAGGACTAGTCTATTTTACATTATTCCTTATGGGGATAAATTTGTTTGGTAATGGCACTTGAACAGCATTCTGGAATGAAAAAATATCGTTAACCGAGGTACAACTGTAATTATTTTTTTATTTTTTTATTAACACATCCGCTGTTTTCCACCAATGCAGGGTGGCCCGAAAAAGAAAAACTTAAATCATCCACTCCATCACTGTCTTGCCAGAGGCATGCTTACACTACAGTTATAAACTGCAACATTAACACCCCTCCTTCAGAGTGCGAGCACTGTACTTCCCATCTCCAGGACTCAAGTCCGGCCTGCCGGTTTCCCTGAATTCCTTCATAAATGTTAACCTTGCTTACACTCCAACAGCACATCAAGTCCTAAAAACCATTTGTCTCCATTTGCTCCTATCTAACACGTTCACGTACGCTTGCTGGAAGTGTAGGCCCCTCTCACACAAAACCTTCACCCCCCCTCCCTCCCCACCTTTCCCAGGCCAACCCCTACCCTGCCTTCTCTCCACTACAGATTTATACACACTCGAAGTCATTCTATTTCGTTCCATCCTCTACATACCCAAACCAAACCAAATAATGAGAATACAATAAGGAGTCTCCTGAAAACATCAGAGTTACAAATGTCCACACCTATGAACAGACAGTTTGAAACCAATAAATTTCTTAAGTAAGCTGTTCTTTAGATACAATGTAAACTGAAGCAAATTATTTTTCATAAATTATTTTTCTTTTATTCTACAAATGTATTAATATTTTGTTTGGTGGAGATAGTTAACTTTTGATTTAATCATTTATGAGAGCTTAAAGCTAAACTATAAGTATTTTTTTAGCTGAGATTTTTTTTTTTTTTTTTTTTTTTTTATTAACACATCGGCCGATTCCCACCAAGGCACCGTATAAAAGTGTCCCGTAGCTCGATTGCTAGCGCACTCAACTCACACACAGAGGTCCGGAGTTCGAATCCCCGGTACGGTTGGATAAGATTAGGACATGTTTCCATAAGACACCTACTGTCCATGTTCATCCATCAGTATAAAATGGGTACCTGGGTGTTAGTCGACTGGTGTGGGTAGCATCCTGATACAAAATTGACCTAATTTGCCTGAAATTCTCTGCATAACAAGCAAGCTTTCTATATACATAGTAGTACAGTGGACCCCCGGAGTTCGTACTGCTCCGAACTCTTAACAATTATGTAAGTGTATTTTTGTAAGTGCTTTTGTAAGTGTATTTTTGGGGGTCTAAAAGGACTAATCTAATTTACATTATTCCTTATGGGAACAATTTCGTTCGGTAATGGCACTTGAGACAGCATTCTGGAACGAATTAATGATGAACTCAGGGGGTCCACTGTATGTCATTGATGTCACCTAGGCCAATATACCTTGTACATGTACTGTACTTGTAGAAATAAAGATAGTACAGTGGTACCTCGAGTTACGATGGTCCCCAAAATCACCCTTTTATGTAAGTTTATTTTTTTAAATGCTTTTGTAAGTATATTTTTGGGGGTGTAAAAGGACTAGTCTATTTTACATTATTCCTTATGGGGATAAATTCGTTTGGTAATGGCACTTGAACAGCATTCTCGAACAGAAAAATATCGTAACTCGAGGTACCACTGTATATACTTTTTTTTTTTTTTCCAACAAGTCGGCCGTCTCCCACCGAGGCAGGGTGACCCAAAAAGAAAGAAAATCCCCAAAAAGAAAATACTTTCATCATCATTCAACACTTTCACCACACTCATACATAATCACTGTCTTTGCAGAGGAGCTCAGATACGACAGCAGAGAATAGTCCCTCCCAGCTGTCACTATCTCAGACCCCTCCTTTAAAGTGCAGGCATTGTACTTCCCATTTCCAGGACTCAAGTCCAACTAAATCAATTAACTGGTTTCTCTGAATCCCTTCACAAAATGTTACCCTGCTCACACTCCAACAGATCGTCATGTCCCAAAAACCATTCGTCTCCATTCACTCCTATCTAACACGCTCACACATGCTTGCTGGAAGTCCAAGCCCTCGCCCACAAAACCTCCTTTACCCCTTCCCTCCAACCTTTCTAGGATGACCCCTACCCCGCCTTCCTTCCCCTACAGATTTATACGCTCTCCAAGTCATTCTACTTTGATCCTTTCTCTCTAAATGACCAAACCACCTCAACCCCTCTTTGGCCCTCTGACAAATACTTTTAGTAACTCCACACCTTCTCCTAATTTCCACATTCCGAATTTTCTGCATAATATTTACACAACACATTGCCCTTAGACAGGACATCTCCACTGCCTCCAGCCTCCTCCTCGCTGCAGCGTTTGCAACCCATGCTTCACACCCATATAAGAGTGTTGGTACCACTATACTTTCGTACATTCCCTTCTTTGCCTCCATGGATAACGTTTTTTGTTTCCACAGATACCTCAATGCACCACTCACCTTTTTTCCTTCATCAATTCTATGGTTAACCTCATCCTTCATAAACCCATCTGCTGACACATCAACTCCCAAATATCTGAAAACATTTACTTCTTCCATAATCCCTCTCTCCAATGTGATATCCAATTTTTCTTTATTTAAATCGTTTGATACCCTCATCACCTTACTCTTATCTATGTTCACTTTTAACTTTCTACCTTTACACACTCTCCCAAACTCGTCCACTAACCTTTGCCAATGGTGACACTCTTCAAATCGCTAGTGCTCCCTCACTTAGAATACTGCTCTGTGCTGATGGCCACGTTCAGGGCAGGAGAAATATCAGAGCTGGAACAAATTCACAGATCATTTACGGCTCACATTGAGCCATTGAAACATTTAAATTATTGGGAACGCCTTCAAGTCTTGAACATGTACTCATTGGAGCGGAGGAGAGAGATATACATGATAATATATACTTGGAAAGTACTTGAGGGCCTGGTCCCAAATCTGCACACTGCCATAACAACATACTGGAGTGAGAGATATGGGAGAAAGTGTAAAATAAACCCAGTGAGGAGCAGGGGTGCAGTGGGGACAATACGGGAGCACTGTATTAACATCTGGGGTCCCAGACTATTCAACATCTTAACAGAAGATATCCGAAACATCGCTGGAACCAGTGTAGAAGCTTTCAAGAGGAAACTGGACAAGTATCTTCATCGGGTGCCAGATCAACCAGGCTGTGATGGATATGTGGGGCAGCGGGCCTCCAGCAGCAACAGCCTGGTTGACCAGGCAAGCACCAGACGAGCCTGGCCCATGGCCGGGCTCAGAGAGTAGATACTCTCGAAACTCTTCAAAGGTATATCAAAGGTAAGCACAGTATCATCAGCAAAAAGTAACTGTATCAACTCCCATTTTGCATTTAATTCTCCATAATTTAATCCCACCCCTCTCCCCAACACCCTAGCATTTACTTCTTTTACAACCCCATCTATAAATATATTAAACAACCATGGTGACATTACACATCCCTGTCTAAGACCTACTTTTACCAGGAAGTAATCTCCCTCTCTCCTACACACCCTAACCTGAGCCTCACTTTTTTTTTTTTTTTTTTTTTTTCCTCAACAAGTCGGCCGTCTCCCACCGAGGCAGGGTGACCCAAAAAGAAAGAAAATCCCCAAAAAGAAAAAACTTTCATCATCATTCAACACTTTCACCACACTCATACATAATCACTGTCTTTGCAGAGGAGCTCAGATACGACAGCTGAGAAAAGTCCCTCCCAGCTGTCACTATCTCAGACCCCTCCTTTAAAGTGCAGGCATTGTACTTCCCATTTCCAGGACTCAAGTCCAACTAAATCAATTAACTGGTTTCCCTGAATCCCTTCACAAAATGTTACCTTCCTCACACTCCAACAGATCGTCATGTCCCAAAAACCATTCGTCTCCATTCACTCCTATCTAACACGCTCACACATGCTTGCTGGAAGTCCAAGCCCTCGCCCACAAAACCTCCATTACCCCTTCCCTCCAACCTTTCTAGGACGACCCCTACCCCGCCTTCCTTCCCTACAGATTTATACGCTCTCCAAGTCATTCTACTTTGATCCATTCTCTCTAAATGACCAAACCACCTCAACAACCCCTCTTCAGCCCTCTGACAAATACTTTTAGTAACTCCACACCTTTTCCTAATTTCCACATTCGAATTTTCTGCATAATATTTACACCACACATTGCCCTTAGACAGGACATCTCCACTGCCTCCAGCCTCCTCCTCGCTGCAGCATTTGCAACCCATGCTTCACACCCATATAAGAGAGTTGGTACCACTATACTTTCGTACATTCCCTTCTTTGCCTCCATGGATAACGTTTTTGTCTCCACAGATACCTCAATGCACCACTCACCTTCCCACACTCACATCCTGCTCTTCTTCACTCCTAACGATGTTGTATCTCCCTGGCCAGTACATGAAATTACCGCTCCCTTTTTTCATCGACATTTAAAACTTCCTCAAAATATTCCGCCATCTACCCAATACCTCCAGCTCCCCATCTACTAACTCCCTACTCTGTTTTTAACTGACAAATCCATTTGTTCCCTAGGCTTTCTTACCTTGTTTATCTCACTCCAAAATTTTTTCTTGTTTTCAGCAAAATTTCTTGACAGAGCCTCTCCCATTCTTTCATCCGCTCTTCTTTTGCACACACTCACCACTCTCTTCACCTTTCTTTTACTCTCCATATACTCTGCTCTTCTATTAACACTTCTGTTTTGTAAAAACCTCTCATAAGCTACTTTGTTCTCTTTTATCACACCCTTTACTTCTTCATTCCACCACTCACTCCTCTTTCTTATAGCCACAAACTTCTGCCCCACATTCTAAAACTGCATTTTTAAAACTATCCCAACTCTCTTCAACCCCCACACTACTCATACTTGCACTATCCCACCTTTCTGCCAATAGTTGCTTATATCTCACCATAACTTCCTCCTCCCTTAGTTTATACACTTTACCTCTCTTACTTGCTGTTGCCATTTTCTTTTGTCCCATCTACCTTTTACTCTAACTGTAGCTACAACCAAATAATGATCTGATATATCTGTTGCCCCTCTATAAACATGTACATCCTGAAGCCTACCCATCAACCTTTTATCCACCAATACATAATCCAACAAACTACTTTCCTTACGTGCTATATCATACCTTGTATATTTATTTATCCTCTTTTTCTTAAAATATGTATTACTTATTACCAAACCTCTTTCTACACATAGTTCAATTAATGGTTCCCCATTTACATTTACCCTGGGACCCCAAATTTACCTACTACTCCCTCCACAACATTTTTACCCACTTTAGCATTAAGATCCCCAACCACAATTACTCTCTCACTTGGTTCAAAACTCCCTACACACTCACTCAACATTTCCCATTTCAAAACTGAGCGGATGAACAAAAACTAGGACAAAATTTTGACAAAAAGTAGTCAAAAACCGAATTCGATGAAAACCAGGGCAAATGAAAACAGAGGTTCCACTGTATTGCTAACTTAATATAAGTGGAAAAAAGGGTGTTCCACTTTACGGCAATTTCTGCTTTACGGCGGTAGCCTGGAATCTAACCTGCCATATAAGGGGCACTCCTGTATTGTACAGTACAGTGGTCCCTCGACTAGCGGTGATTCCGTATAGCGGTAAATTCGTGTCATGAGCGCTTTTTATGTTAAATATTTCTCTCCTGTAGCGACCATTCCCTTGTGTAGCGGCCCATACCAGACCTGTCCGCCTGCCGCGCTCCACGGTGAGGCGCAGGACGCCAGTCTAGCGTTGTTTACCATTGAGAGAACATTACCCAGCGTGCTCTTTCAAACATTCACAATACTTTTGTTGTGTTTATTGCTGGTTCAGTGATTGTCACTGTGAAATAAGTCACCATGGGTCCAAAGAAACTTCCTAGTGGCATCCCTGTGGTAAAAGAGTGAGAAACACCATCGAACTAAAGAAAGAGATAGTTGAAAAAGATGTGAGTGGTATACGTGTGAGTGAGCTTGCCAGGATGTACAAGAAAAAAACATCTAC
>WNWK01046331.1:0-14362 GCA_009830355.1 Cherax destructor | reverse complement strand
TAGATGTCCAGATTAAGTGTGAGCGCAACAGTACTGCCTGAGGATTAGCTTTCCAGATGAAGTGTGGGAGCCACAGTACTGCCAGAGGGTTAGTTGCCAAGATGAAGTGTGAGAGCCACAGTACTACCAGAGGGTTAGGTGTCCAGATAAAGTGTGAGAGCCACAGAGCTGGCAGAGGGTTAGATGTCCAGAAGAAGTGTGGGAGCCACAGTACTGCCAGAAGGTTTGCTGTCCAGATGAAGTGTTTGGCCCATACAAGGCAGGTCCATATCAAAACCAATACTACCTAAGAATTTATTCCCGTACTCACGACACCAATCAAACCCAGCCCTTCCCACTTATATTTGTCCAATCTCTTTTAAAGCCACCCAAAGTCCTAGCCTCTATCACAGTACTCGGAAGATTGTTCCACGCATCTACAACTCTGATCGAAAACCAGTACTTGCCTATGTCCTTTCTAAATCTAAATTTATCCAATTTAAATCCGTTATTTCTGGTTCTTACTTGGTTCGATATCCTCAGTATTTTATTAATATCTCCTTTGTTTATGCCCATCATCCACTTGTACACCTCGATGATATCTCCCCTCATTCTACGTCTCTCAGAAGTGGAGATTCAATGCTCTAAGTCTATCTTCATACGGGAGATTTCTTATACTGTAAATCATTTTAGTCATTCTTCTTTGTATGTTCTCCAATGAATCTATATCCATTCTGTAGTAAGGAGACCAAAACTGAGCTGCATAATCAAATGAGGTCTCACTAGTGATGTATAGAGTTGTAAAATAACTTTTGGACTTCTGTTGCTTATACTTCTTGAAATAAATCCTAGTAATCTGTTAGCCTTATTGCCACACTTAGGCACTGTTGTCTTGGCTTTAGATTTCTGCTTACCATGACTCCCAAGTCTTTTCACATTCTGTATGATCAAGCTCAACTTCACCTAGTTTATAAATTCGAGGATATTTTCATTACCAACGACTAGCACCTTACACTTGTCACACTAGAACTTCATCTGCCACTTTTCAGACCAAGACATTAATTTATCCAAATCCTCCTGGAGTTCATTGGTATCCTCCTCAGAATGAATTATACGGCCTATTTTTGTATCATCAGCAAATTTACTCATGTCACTTGCAATTCCTTCATCAAGGTCATTTATGTAAATTATGAACAACAATGGGCCCAAAACTGATCCTGTGGAACGCCACTGGTGACAAATCCCCATTCAGATTTGACCCCATTAATGGAAACTCTCTGCTTTCTATTGGTAAGCCATGCCTCTATCCATGCTAGAACTTTACCTCCTATACCATGAGCTGCCACCTTTCTTAAGAGTCTCTTGTGAGGTACTCTATCGAAGGCTTTACTGAAATCCAAGTAAACTATATCATATTCTTTATCACTGTCTACTGCCTCAAATGTTTTATTGAAAAACGTCAGTAAATTTGTCAGGCAGGAACGACCTCTCGTAAACCCATGCTGAGATTCATTAATCAAATTATGTTCTTCAAGGTGACTTCTGATAATATCAGCTATAATTGATTCTAATAATTTGCCTACTATAGACGTGAGGCTTATTGGACGGTAATTTGATGGACTGGACTTATCCCTGATTTGAATATAGAACTACATTAGCTATCTTCCACATCTCTGGCACAACACCAGTTAGGATGGACGTGTTAAACACATTCGTTAATGGCTGACTAAGTTCCATCTTGCATTCTTTAATTACCCTGGAAAACAACTCGTCGGGTCCTGGGGACTTATTTTGCTTCAGTTTATCTATCTGTTTGATAACCATATCCCTCGTGACAGTAATATTAGTTAATTTGAATTCTTCAGGAACTGAATAATAGTTAATTTCTGGAATCTCATTTACGTCTTCTTGTGTAAAGACTGACAAAAAATAGTCATTAAATAGAGAACACATTTCCAGTTCGTTATCCGTCAGCTGTCCATTCCCAATTTTCAGAGGTCCTACCTTTTCCCTCACCTTCGTCCTGTACACTTGAAAGAACCCTTTTGGATTAGTCTTTGATTCATTAGCAACCTTAATCTCATAGTCACGTTTAGCCTTTCTAATCCCCTTTTTTACTTCTCTTTTCAACTGAACATATTGGTCAATAAGGTTAACATCTATAGATGAATGGTTCAGAGAACCGACAAGTTATAAAATAGACACATATGCAACATTTGGGTATCTTTATTGAGGAAACGTTTCGCCACACAGTGGCTTCATCAGTCCAATACAAAGTAGAAAGGTGTAAGGAGAGTAGGAGTTTTGAGGTAATCAGTCCCTCGGCCTGGAGTCGATGTGTTCAGTCCATCAATCTTGTAGAAATGACAGCATATGTCCGTAGAGGTGGCTTATATACTGTAGTTAGGTGAGGTGAAGCAGCAGGAGGCGGGGTCATGTGGTACCATCCACTAGTCTAAGTAGATCTTCGTCCAAAGGTTGGACAAGTGTTGAAGAATTCGTTTGTATTAAGATCCCAAGATGTTGCTGTGTCAGACAGGGTATAGATGAATGGTTCAGAGAACCGACAAGTTATAAATTAGACACATATGCAACATTTGGGTATCTTATTGAGAAACGTTTCGCCACACAGTGGCTTCATCAGCCCAATACAAAGTAGAAAGGTGTAAGGAAGTAGGAGTTTTGAGGTAATCAGTCCCTCGGCCTGGAGTCGATGTGTTCAGTCCATCAATCTTGTAGAAATGACAGCATATGTCCGTAGAGGTGGCTTATATACTGTAGTTAGGTGAGGTGAAGCAGCAGGAAGCGGGGTCATAGTGGTACCATCCACTAGTCTAAGTAGATCTTCGTCCAAGGTTGGACACGTGTTGAAGAATTCGTTTGTATTAAGATCCCAAGATGTTGCTGTGTCAGACAGGGTATAGATGAATGGTTCAGAGAACCGACAAGTTATAAATTAGACACATGCAACATTTGGGTATCTTTACTGAGAAACGTTTCGCCACACAGTGGCTTCATCAGTCCAATACAAAGTAGAAAGGTGTAAGGAGAGTAGGAGTTTTGAGGTAATCAGTCCCTCGGCCTGAGTCGATGTGTTCAGTCCATCAATCTTGTAGAAATGACAGCATATGTCCGTAGAGGTGGCTTATATACTGTAGTTAGGTGAGGTGAAGCAGGAGGCTGCTTCCGCCTCCTGCTGCTTCACCTCACCTAACTACAGTATATAAGCCACCTCTACGGACATATGCTGTCATTTCTACAAGATTGATGGACTGAACACACGACTCCAGGCCGAGGACTGTACCTCAAACTCCTACTCTCCTTCACCTCTACTGTATTGACTGATGAAGCCACTGTGTGGCGAAACTTTCCTCAGTAAGATACCCAAATGTTGCATATGTGTCTAATTTATAACTTGTCGTTCTCTGAACCATTCATCTATACCCTGTCTGACCAGCAACATCTTGGGATCTTAATACAAACGATTCTTCAACACTTCCAACCTTTGGACGAAGATCTACTAGACTAGTGGATGGTACCACTATGACCCCCCTCCTGCTGCTTCACCTCACCTAACTACAGTTATAAGCCACCTCTAGACATTGCTGTCATTTCAAGATGATGGACTGAACACATCGACTCCAGGCCGAGGACTGATACCTCAAACTCCTACTCTTACACCTTTCTACTTTGTATTGACTGATGAACCACTGTGTGGCGAAACTTTCCTCAATAAAGATACCCAAATGTTGCATATGTGTCTAATTTATAAGGTTAACATCTCCTCTTTTGATGCGCCTATAAATTCCTCTTTTCTCCCTCAATAGATGTTGGAAATAAATGGTATAAAATACCGACACAATGGAAAAATAAACACATAAGCAGTATAATGTGATCCTTTATTGACAACTTTGCCCACGCAGTGGGCTTTATCTGTCTGTGACTCGATAAAGCCCACTGCGTGGGCGAAACGTTGTCAATAAAGGATCACATTATACTGCTTATGTGTTTATTTTTCCTAATAGATGTTTTAGCCTCCTGTTAATCCATTTGGGATCGTTATTATTTGACCTAAATTCTCTCTGGGGAATAAACATACTCTGTGCACGTTGTACATTATTAAGAAAAAAATCATAAACGCAGATCCCATCGTAATCGTTAGCTAGATTACCCCAGTCGAGATTAGACAGGTGTTCCCTAAGTCCAATATAATCGGCAGAACGAAAATCAGGAACTTTTACCGTATTATCCCTATTCTCGTACTCCCATGTAATATTAAAGGTAATGGATTTGTGATCACTAGCTCCAAGCTCTTCAGTGATGGTAGGGTTTACTGTTTTCAGGAGGATTCTTGCTAAGACTTCAGAGATGGTGAAGCTGCCTTTGTTTTGTTTAATTGTGTTAGAAACAGAGATAAGTGCTGATTCAAGGCATTTTCGTCTACGGAAATTAGTTTCTTTGATTACTAGTCGGGCGTCTGATACGTGGGACAAGTCGTTACCATCAAATTACCGCCCAATAAGTCTAACATCAATTGTAGGCAAATTACTAGAGTCGATTATAGCTGATAACATAAGAAGCAATCTCGATAGGCATAATTTGATTAATGATACTCAACATGGATTCACCAGGGTCCGTTCCTGCCTAACTAATTTATTAACTTTTTTCAGTAAGGCTTTTGAGGCAGTTGATCATGATAAAGAATTCGATATTGTAGATGAATGGTTCAGAGAACCGACAAGTTATAAATTAGACACATATGCAACACTTGGGTATCTTTATTGAGGAAACGTATCGCCACACAGTGGCTTCATCAGTCCAATACAAAGTAGAAAGGTGTAAGGAGAGGAGAAGTTTGAGGTTATCAGTCCCTCGGCCTGGAGTCGATGTGTTCAGTCCATCAATCTTGTTAGAAGTGTAGCACAAGGCCGTAGAGGTGGCTTATATGCTGTAATCAGGTGAGGTGAAGCAGGAGGAGGCGGGGTCATAGTAGTACCATCCACTATTCTAAGTAGGTCTTCGTCCAAAGGTTGGACAAGTGTAGAAGAATTCGTTTGTATCAAGATCCCAAGCTGTTGCTGTGTCAGACAGGATGTAGATGAATGGTTCAGAGAACCGACAAGTTATAAATTAGACACATATGCAACACTTGGGTATCTTTATTGAGGAAACGTATCGCCACACAGTGGCTTCATCAGTCCAATACAAAGTAGAAAGGTGTGGACCTGACTTAACTCAGTGAAGACGTGTCTTGTGTGCTCTCTGTCAATCTGAAGAAGATGTCCTCTCTTGAGCTACTCTACCAGCAGCTGAAGGAAGAACTGAGGGTAGCTAAGCTTGAGATACAGCGACTGACTGAGGAAAACAAGAGGATTCGTAGTAATCCTCCTGTTGAGAATCCTCAAGCCAGGAAAGGAACTGGACAGTGCTAAAACGCATGGGACAAAGTTAAGGCTCAAGAGGACGGTGAGAGGTAGAAAGCTGAAGACCCAGGAGAATGTTGTGGAAACATCGAACCCATTCTCCGTGCTACCCGATGAATGTGTGAGTCGACTTCTCTGGGAGCGTCACGACGAAAGACACAAAGGAAGGTAAAACATTGTTGTTGTTGTGGGACAGTATAGGTAATGGATAGGCTTTCTGTTTGATTGATAGGAGTAGGAGACAGAGGGTTTGCTTTCCTGGGGCTGGGATGGAGGATATTGTTAGCGTCTGACGACATCAAGAGAGGTAATGGGAGCAATCCTATTATCTGTCTCAGTGCTGGAGGCAAATGATGTTGGCAGACGTAGGAGTGATGGACCTACCAGCAGGTTTAGGTCAGCAATAGACATAATTAGGAAGAAGGGTGGGAACCCTGTATATGTGGTATTTTGCCAAGGGGAGAGGAGTTGATGAATGGCTGTCCAGGCAATTGGTGTCAATTGTGGCTGACAAATACTGTAAGGAAAATTCAGTAACATTCATTGACAACTGGGACCTCTTCTATAAGAAATGACATGTATGCTAGGATGGGGTTCACTTATCCAGGTCTGGGGTGGGGTACCTGGCAACTGTGTGGAGGAGCTGTTAGGCTAACAGAAATAGTTAGTTGGTATGGGTTTTGGGGGAAAACAGAGAGCTAGTTAGTAATATATACTGTTGTGGAAAGTCTGTCATGGATCGAGTCATGGCTCACCATAGAAGCAGAGAGGCATAAATGGGAGTTAAATCCGAATGGGGACTTGTAACAAGTGGTGTTCCAAGGATCAGTCTTAGGCCCATTGTTATTTATAATATATATCAATGACCTTGATGAGGGAATTACTAGTGATATGAGCAAATTGCCGACGACACGAAGATAGGTAGGATAATTGATTCAAACATGATGTCATAGAACTTCAGGAAGATTAGACAAACTTAATTGTGGTCAGAAAAGTGGCAGATGCAGTTCAATGTAGATAAATGCAAGGTTCTGAAGCTCGATGTCCATAACCCAAGCACTTATAAGTTAAATAACGTAGAACTTAGATATACAGATTGTGAGAAGGACTTGGGGTGATGGTAAGCAGCAACCTTAAACCAAGACAGCAATGCCTAAGCGTACGATAAGGCAAATAGATTACTGGGATTTATATCAAGAAGTGTTAGCAACAGAATTCCAGAGGTTATATTACAGCTTTATACATCATTAGTAAGGCCTCACCTAGATTACGCAGCTCAGTTCTGGTCTCCATATTACAGAATGGACATAAATTCGTTAGAAAACATTCAGCGTAGAATGACTAAATTAATACATAGCTTTTAGAAATCTTCCTTACGAAGAAAGATTGAAGACCCTAAAATTACATTCACTTGTAAGACGTAGAATGAGGGAGACATGATCGAGGTATACAAGTGGAAAATGGGATAACAAAGGGGATATAAATAAGGTCTTGAGGATTTTCTCTCCAAGAGAGAACCCGCAATAATGGATTCAAGTTAGATAAGTTTAGATTTAGAAAGGATATAGGAAAGTATTGGTTTGGAAATAGGGTAGTTGATGAGTGGAACAGTCTGCCTAGTAGGGTTATTGAAGCTAGACCTTGGGTAGTTTCAAATTTAGGTTGGATAAATTCATGAGTGAGAGGGTTGGATTTGGAGTGGGACTCAGCATGAGTGGGTAGAATTGTTTAAAGCTTATTTCTTGGGTAGCTTGAAAATTGGGTTGAGCAAATATTCTGTTAGTGGGACGGATTGTGAAGGACCTGCCTAGTATGGGCCAACAGGCCTGCTGCAGTGTTCCTCCTTTCTTATGTTCTTATGTTCTTATGTTTGAGGTTATCAGTCCCTCGGCCTGGAGTCGATGTGTTCAGTCCATCAATCTTGTTAGAAGTGTAGCACAAGGCCGTAGAGTGGCTTATATGCTGTAATCAGGTGAGGTGAAGCAGGAGGAGGCGGGGTCATAGTAGTACCATCCACTATTCTAAGTAGGTCTTCGTCCAAAGGTTGGACAAGTGTGAAGATTACAGCATATAAGCCACCTCTACGTCCTTGTGCTACACTTCTAACAAGATTGATGGACTGACACATCGACTCCAGGCCGAGGGACTGATAACCTCAAACTTCTCCTCTCCTTACACCTTTCTACTTTGTATTGGACTGATGAAGCCACGTGTGGCGATACGTTTCCTCAATAAAGATACCCAAAAGTTGCATATGTGTCTAATTTATAACTTGTCGGTTCTCTGAACCATTCATCTACATCCTGTCTGACACAGCAACAGCTTGGGATCTTGATACAAACGAATTCTTCTACACTTGTCCAACCTTTGGACGAAGACCTACTTAGAATAGTGGATGGTACTACTATGACCCCGCCTCCTCCTGCTTCACCTCACCTGATTACAGCATATAAGCCACCTCTACGGCCTTGTGCTACACTTAACAAGATTGATGGACTGAACACATCGACTCCAGGCCGAGGGACTGATAACCTCAAACTTCTCCTCTCCTTACACCTTTCTACTTTGTATTGGACTGATGAAGCCACTGTGTGGCGATACGTTTCCTCAATAAAGATACCCAAGTGTTGCATATGTGTCTAATTTATAATTCGATATTGTTTATCTGGATTTTAGTAAGGCTTTTGATAGAGTACCAATAAGCCTGACCTCAATTGTAGGCAAATTACTAGAGTCAATTATAGCTGATATTATTAGAAGCCATCTAGATAACCATAATTTGATTAATGATACCCGGCATGGATTCACGAGGGGCCGTTCCTGCCTATCTAATTTATTAACCTTATTCAGTAAAGCTTTTGAGGCTGTTGATCACGATAAAGAATTCGATATTGTTTATTTAGACTTTAGTAAGGCTTTTGATAGAGTACCGCACCAGAGACTGTTAAAGAAAGTGGCAGCTCATGGCAGTGGGGGAACAGGCCTGCTGCAGTGTTCCTCCTTTCTTATGTTCTTATGTTCTTATGTCTGCCTAGTAGGGTCATTGAAGCTAGGACCTTCGGTAGTTTCAAATTTAGGTTGGATAAATACATGAGTGAGAGGGGTTGGATTTGATTGGGACTCGCACTTGAGTTAATAGAATCTGCAAAGCTTATTTCTTGGGTAGAATTGAAAATTAGTTGGCAATTATTCTGTTAGTGGGATGGATTGTGAAGGACTTGCCTGTATGGGCCAACAGGCCTGCTGCAGTGTTCCTCCTTTCTTATGTTCTTATGTTCTTGGTAGAACAATCAATATGCACATGAGTAAAAGGTGATAAAACAAATACTTGGGTAGTATAACAATAGGTTAGACAAATATTTCTGCTGGAGGTTGAAATATAGAAGGCCAGTAGGAGTGTTCCACATCTACGATGTGCTAAATAAGCAGGAGAGACTATGTGATGGTAGGGTTTACTGTTTTCAGGAGGATTCTTGCTAAGACTTCAGAGATGGTGAAGCTGCCTTTGTTTTGTTTAATTAAGAACATAAGAACATAAGAAAAGAGGAACACTGCAGCAGGCCTGCTGGCCCATACTAGGCAGGTCCCCCACAACCCATCCCACTAACAGAATAATAAGAACATAAGAACATAAGAAAGGAGGAACACTGCAGCAGGCCTGTTGGCCCACACTAGGCAGGTCCTTCACAATCCATCCCACCAACAGAGATAAGTGCTGATTCATGGCATTTTCGTCTACGGAAATTAGTTTCTTTGATTACTAGTCGGGCGTCTGATACGTGGGACAAGTCGTTACCATCAAATTACCGCCGAATAAGTAGGCAAATTACTAGAGTCGATTATAGCTGATAACATAAGAAGCAATCTCGATAGGCATAATTTGATTAATGATACTCAACATGGATTCACCAGGGTCCGTTCCTGCCTAACTAATTTATTAACTTTTTTCAGTAAGGCTTTTGAGGCAGTTGATCATGATAAATAATTCGATATTGTTTATCTGGATTTTAGTAAGGCTTTTGATAGAGTACCAATAAGCCTGACCTCAATTGTAGGCAAATTACTAGAGTCAATTATAGCTGATATTATTAGAAGCCATCTAGATAACCATAATTTGATTAATGATACCCGGCATGGATTCACGAGGGGCCGTTCCTGCCTATCTAATTTATTAACCTTCTTCAGTAAAGCTTTTGAGGCTGTTGATCACGATAAAGAATTCGATATTGTTTATTTAGACTTTAGTAAGGCTTTTGATAGAGTACCGCACCAGAGACTGTTAAAGAAAGTGGCAGCTCATGGCATTGGGTAAATTGGATAAATTTAGATTTAGAAATTGGATAAATTTAGATTTAGAAAGGACATAGGCAAGTACTGGTTTTCGAACAGAGTTGTGGATGCGTGGAACAATCTTCCGAGTACTGTGATAGAGGCTAGGACCTTGGGTGGCTTTAAAAAGAGATTGGACAAATATATGAGTGGGAGGGGCTGGGTTTGATTTGTGTCGTGAGTACGGGAATAAATTTTTAGGTAGTGGTGGTTTTGATAAGGACCTGCCTTGTATGGGCCAGTAGGCCTTCTGCAGTGTTCCTCCATTCTTATGTTCTTATGGATCGAGTCATGGCTCACCAATAGGAAGCAGAGAGTCCCAGACTACCTTGGGTAGTTTCAAATTTAGGTTGGATAAATTCATGAGTGAGAGGGGTTGGATTTGAGTGGACTCGCACTTGAGTTAATAGAATCTTCAAAGCTTATTTCTTGGGTAGAATTGAAATTAGGTTGGGCAATTATTCTGGTAGTGGGATGGATTGTGAAGGGCCGCTAGAGGGAACAGGCCTGCTGCATGTTCCTCCTTTCTTATGTTCTTATGTTATAAGGGGGATATAAATAAGGTCTTGAGGATATCTCTCCAAGAGAGAACCCGCAAAATGGATTCAAATTGGATAAGTTTAGATTAAGAACATAAGAACATAAGAAAGGAGGAACACTGCAGCAGGCCTGTTGGCCCAACTAGGCAGGTCCTTCCCAATCCATCCCACTAACAGGACAATTGCCCAACCTAATTTCAATTCTACCCAAGAAATAACCTTGCAGATTCTATTAACTCAAGTGCGAGTCCCACTTAAATCAACCCCTCTCACTCATAAGAACATAAGAAGGAGGAACACTGCAGCAGGCCTGTTGGCCCATACTAACAGGTCCTTCACAATCCGTCCCACTAACAGAATATTTGCTCAACCCAATTTTCAATGCTACCCAAGAAATAAGCTTTGACAATTTACCCACTCATGCGCGAGTCCCACTCAAATCCAACCCTCTCACTCATAAGAACATAAGAACATAAGAAAGGAGGAACACTGCAGCAGGCCTGTTGGCCCATACTAGGCAGGTCCTTCACAATCCATCCCACTAACAGAATATTTGCTCAACCCAATTTTCAAAGCTACCCAAGAAATAAGCTTTGACAATTCTACCCACTCATGCGCGAGTCCCACTCAAATCCAACCCCTCTCACTCATGAATTTATCCAACCTAAATTTGAAACTACCCAAGGTCCTAGCTTCAAAACCCTACTAGGCAGACTGTTCCACTCATCAACTACCCTATTTCCAAACCAATACTTTCCTATATCCTTTCTAAATCTAAACTTATCTAAATTGAATCCATTATTGCGGGTTCTCTCTGGAGAGATATCCTCAAGACCTTATTTATATCCCCTTTGTTAATACCCATTTTCCACTTGTATACCTCGATCATGTCTCCCCTCATTCTACGTCTTACAAGTGAATGTAATTTTAGGGTCTTCAATCTTTCTTCGTAAGGAAGATTTCTTAATGCTATGTATTAATTTAGTCATTCTACGCTGAATGTTTTCTAACGAATTTATGTCCATTCTGTAATATGGAGACCAGAACTGGAGCTGCGTAATCTAGGTGAGGCCTTACTAATGATGTATAAAGCTGTAATATAACCTCTGGACTTCTGTTGCTAACCACTTCTTGATATAAATCCCAGAATCTATTTGCCTTATTACGTACGCTTAGGCATTGCTGTCTTGTTTAAGGTTGCTGCTTACCATCACCCCAAGTCCTTCTCGCAATCTGTATGGCTAAGTTCTTACGTTATTTAACTTATAAGTGCTTGGGTTATGGACACTCCCGAGCTTCAGAACCTTGCATTTATCTACATTGAACTGCATCTGCCACTTTTCTGACCACGAATTAAGTTTGTCTAAATCTTCCTGAAGTTCTATGACATCTATGTTTGAATCAATTATCCTACCTTTGAAACTAAATTTGAAACTACCCAAGGTCCTAGCTTCAATAACCCTACTAGGCAGACTGTTCCACTCATCAACTACCCTATTTCCAAACCAATACTTTCCTATATCCTTTCTAAATCTAAACTTATCTAACTTGAATCCATTATTGCGGGTTCTCTCTTGGAGAGATATCATAAGAAACATAAGAAAGGAGGAACACTGCAGCAGGCCTGTTGGCCCATACTAGGCAGGTCCTTCACAATCCGTCCCACTAACAGAATATTTGCTCAACCCAATTTTCAATGCTACTTAAGAAATAAGCTTTGGACAATTTACCCACTCATGCGCGAGTCCCACTCAAATCAACCCTCTCACTCATGAATTTATCCAACCTAAATTTGAAACTACCCAAGGTCTAGCTTACAACCCTACTAGAGACTGTCCACTCATCAACTACCCTATTTCAAACCAATACTTTCCTATATCCTTTCAAATCTAAACTTATCTAACTTGAATCCATTATTGCGGGTTCCTCTTGGAGAGATATCATAAGAAACATAAGAAAGGAGGAACACTGCAGCAGGCCTGTTGGCCCATACTAGGCAGGTCCTTCACAATCCGTCCCACTAACAAAATATTTGCTCAACCCAATTTTCAATGCTACCCAAGAAATAATGCTTTGACAATTCTACCCACTCATGCGGAGTCCCACTCAAATCCAACCCCCTCATGAATTTATCCAACCTAAATTTGAAACTACCCAAGGTCCTAGCTTCAATAACCCTACTAGGCAGACTGTTCCACTCATCAACTACCCTATTTCCAAACCAATACTTTCCTATATCCTTTCTAAATCTAAACTTATCTAACTTGAATCCATTATTCGGGTTCTCTTGGAGAGATATCCTCAAGACCTTATTTATACCCCCCCTTTGTTAATACCCATTTTCCACTTGTATACCTCGATCATGTCTCCCTCATTCTACGTCTTACAAGTGAATGTAATTTTAGGGTCTTCAATCTTTCTTCGTAAGGAAGATTTCAATGCTATGTATTAATTTAGTCATTCTACGCTGAATGTTTTCTAACGAATTTATGTCCATTCTGTAATATGGAGACCAGAACGAGCTGCGTAATCTAGGTGAGGCCTTCTAATGATGTATAAAGCTGTAAATAACCTCTGACTCTCTGTTGCTAACACTTCTTGATATAAATCCAGTAATCTATTTGCCTTATTACGTACGCTTAGGCATTGCTGTCTTGGTTTAAGGTTGCTGCTTACCACTCCCCCCAAGTCCTTCTCGCAATCTGTTGGCTAAGTTCTACGTTATTTAACTTATAAGTGCTTGGGTTATGGACACTCCCGAGCTTCAGAACCTTGCATTTATCTACATTGAACTGCATCTGCCACTTTTTCTGACCACGAATTAAGTTTTGTCTAAATCTTCCTGAAGTTCTACGACATCTATGTTTGAATCAATTATCCTACCTATCTTCGTGTCGTCGGCGAATTTGCTCATATCACTAGTACCCCTCATCAAGGTCATTGATATATATTATAAATAACAATGGGCCTAAGACTGATCCCTGTGGAACACCACTTGTTACAAGTCCCCATTCGGATTTAACCCCATTTATGCACACTCTCTGCTTCCTATTGGTGAGCCATGACTCGATCCATGACAGCACTTTTCCCCCAATGCCATGAGCTGCCACTTTCTTTAACAGTCTCTGGTGCGGTATCTATCAAAAGCCTTAATAAAGTCTAAATAAACAATATCGAATTCTTTATCGTGATCAACAGCCTCAAAAGCTTTACTGAAGAAGGTTAATAAATTAGATAGGCAGGAACGGCCCCTCGTAATCCATGCTGGGTATCATTAATCAAATTATGGTTATCTAGATGGCTTCTAATAATATCAGCTATAATTGACTCAAGTAATTTGCCTACAATTGAGGTCAGGCTTATTGGGCGGTAGTTTGACGGTAGTGACTTGTCCCCTGCTTTAAAAATAGGAATTACATTAGCCATCTTCCACATATCAGACACTACACCTGTTTGAAGAGATAAATTAAAATGTTAGATATTGGTTCACAGAGTTCCATTTTGCATTCCTTAAGAACCCTTGCAAAAAGCTCATCAGACCAGCGATTTATTTTGTTTCAGTCGGTCCAGCTGTTTCAAATCATTTCGCTAGGACTGTGATATTACATAATTTATCTTCTTCTGGGCCTGTGTAAAAATTAATTACTGGGAATTATTAATGTCTTCCTGTGTGAAAACCGAGAGAAAATAATTATTAAAAATAGAGCACATATCATTCTCCTTTGTCAGTAAGATCCCAAAGTTATTTTTAAGGGACCTATCTTATCCCTAACTTTTGTTCTATAAACCTGGAAAAACTTTTTGGGTTAGTTTTTAATCCCTAGCAACTTTAATTTCATAGTCCTGTTTAGCTTTTCTTATTCCCTTTTTTAACGTCCTCTTAATGTCAGTATACTGATTTATGAGATGACCTCACCTCTTTTATGCGCCTATAAACCCCTTTCCCTGCCCTAAAAGATATTTGGGGCCATTATTCATCCATTTTGGGCTTTTACTTATCTAATTTCTTTTATACGGGATAAATGTTTTGGGCAGCCTGTATAGTTTAAGAAAACTGTCATATTGATATCTTCTTCACCCAGTCCCAATTGA
>WNWK01046330.1:0-14362 GCA_009830355.1 Cherax destructor | reverse complement strand
TTACTTCTTTCTTTTATTTTTAAGAAAAAAAAGAAAGAAGAAAAGAAAATAAAAATAAAAAAAGAATAAAAAAAAGGGGGAACGTGGAGGAATAGTTCCTGGGAGGAATGGAAGGGCGTAAATCCTCCGCGCCAAGAGGACCTCAACACCGCTAGTAGTGCAGATGCTGCATGGAACCCTGCCATACCCTACCCTTCATGCCAGTAAACCAGCAATCCGGATAGCAACCTCACATCCACCGAGCCACCTCGGCGGACAAAGAGAGGGCGGCCGGATATCCGCCACAAAGCATACCGCCTTCGGCCACCACCCCGGAATCCGAAAGGTGGCCTCCAGAGATACACCCGTCGCCCGAAAGATACCCAAGGCCACTCCCGGGAGACCGGAGAGGGAACGGGACATCCCCAGGCGATCCAGATTCCACGGCAAACTACACCACCACCAAGGACCTCAACGGAATGGGATGGACCACGGATACCCTTCCCCCTACCTAGGAACTAGAATGCTTGTGGAGGAAGGCTCCCAGTTAAAAATGGGAAGGAAATAAGGGAGGGATGAGGAGGAAGAGGAGGAAAGGGAAAAAGGGAGGATGGGGAAAATGGGAAAGGAGGGGGATTGGGGGGTAATTAGGTTCGGTCTGAGGAAGAAGACCAAAAGGTCCAATTCCTCAGACCAAGAGCCTCTTCACCACAGCAAGGAGCCCCCCTTGAAGAGGATCAAGGTACCAGAACCAAAACGTTTTCTAATAAAAATGTCCTAGTGTTTGCTTACGTGTCTTTCTAAACCCTCTGTATAACCAACGTAAAAGTCTTATTTAACTGTTTGGAGAAGTGATCGCTTCGGCACAGCCTCGCCCTAAGTTAATAAAGCAATTCTGTTGGTTTCTCTGCTAATGGATTAACTTATTGGAGGCCTCATCCAGCAGTGGACTGTTATGACTGAAGGATTGATACCATATATTACTATTATAATTGGTTAAGTTGATTATAACCCCCTCTCCTGTATATATTACTAAATGTAAAAGGGGAAACTTTCATTTTTCATTTTGGGCCACCCTGCTTTGGTGGGAAACAGCCGACGTGTTGAAAGAAAGAAAAGAAAGTTGATTACAATATACATGTCACAGAATAACAGTCAAGAGCAAAGGGATTCCATAATAAAAGAAACACTGCGACACTAGCCCAAAAAGAGAACAATATTTGCATTTCTTTGAATATTACTCTAATTGTGCTAGTATTAGCCTTCATAAGAATTACAAAATAATAAATTTTGTACCTAGAAAATGCATTGAGCATATCTTCCCAAAAATTCTATTTTTAATTTTTAATTTAGGAGTTGTGCATCATTTGCAACTTTTTTTTTTTTTTTTTCAACAAGTCGGCCGTCTCCCACCGAGGCAGGGTGACCCAAAAGAAAGAAAATCCCCAAAAGAAAAACTTCATCATCATTCAACACTTTCACCACACTCATACATAATCACTGTCTTTGCAGAGGAGCTCAGATACTACAGCTGAGAAAAGTCCCTCCCAGCTGTCACTATCTCAGACCCTCCTTTAAAGTGCAGGCATTGTACTTCCCATTTCCAGGACTCAAGTCCAACTAAATCAATTAACTGGTTTCCTGAATCCCTTCACACAATGTTACCCTGCTCACACTCCAACAGATCGTCATGTCCCAAAACCATTCGTCTCCATTCACTCCTATCTAACACGCTCACATGCTTGCTGGAAGTCCAAGCCCTCGCCCACAAAACCTCCTTTACCCTTCCTCCAACCTTTTCTAGGACGACCCTACCCCGCCTTCCTTCCCTACAGATTTATACGCTCTCCAAGTCATTCTACTTTGATCCATTCTCTCTAAATGACCAAACCACCTCAACAACCCCTCTTCAGCCCTCTGACAAATACTTTTAGTAACTCCACACCTTCTCCTAATTTCCACATTCAATTTTCTGCATAATATTTACACCACACATTGCCCTTAGACAGGACATCTCCACTGCCTCCAGCCTCCTCCTCGCTGCAGCATTTGCAACCCATGCTTCACACCCATATAAGAGTGTTGGTACCACAATACTTTCGTACATTCCCTTCTTTGCCTCCATGGATAACGTTTTTGTCTCCACAGATACCTCAATGCACCACTCACCTTTTTTCCTTCATCAATTCTATGGTTAACCTCATCCTTCATAAACCCATCTGCTGACACATCAACTCCCAAATATCTGAAAACATTTACTTCTTCCATAATCCCTCTCTCCAATGTGATATCCAATTTTTCTTTATTTAAATCGCTTGATACCCTCATCACCTTACTCTTATCTATGTTCACTTTAACTTTCTACCTTTACACACTCTCCCAAACTCGCCCACTAACCTTGCAACTTTTCTTTAGAATCTCCCATAAGCACAGTATCAGCAAAAGTAACTGTGTCAACTCCCATTTTGCATTTAATTCTCCATAATTTAATCCCACCCCTCTCCCCAACACCCTAGCATTTACTTCTTTTACAACCCCATCTATAAATATATTAAACAACCATGGTGACATTACACAACCCTGTCTAAGACCTACTTTTACCGGGAAGTAATCTCCCTCTCCTACACACCCTAACCTGAGCCTCACTAGCCTCATAAAAACTCTACAGCCTTCAGTAACTTACTACCTATTCCATACACTTGCAACATTTGCCACATTGCTCCCCTATCCACTCTATCATATGCCTTTTCTAAATCCATAAATGCAATAAAACTCTCTACCTTTATCTAAATACTGTTCACATATATGCTTCACTGTAAACACTTGATCTACACATCCCCTACCCACTCTAAAGCCTCCTTGCTCATCTGCAATCCTACTCTCTGTCTTACCTCTAATTCTTTCAATAATAACCCTGCCATACACTTTACCTGGTATACTCAGTAAACTTATTCCCCTATAATTTTTACACTCTCTTTTATCCCCCTTCCCTTTATATAAAGGAACTATACATGCTCGCTGCCAATCCCTAGGTACCTTCCCTTTTCATACATTTATTAAACAAAAATACCAACCACTCCAGCACTATATCCCCCTGCTTTTAACATTTCTGTCATGATTCCGTCAATTCCAGCTGCTTTACCCCTTTCATTCTACGTAATGCCTCACGCACCTCCCCACACTCACATCCTGCTTTCTTCACTCCTAAACGATGTTGTACCTCCCTGGCCAGTACATGAAATTATCGCCTCCCTCTTTTCATCGACATTTAAAAGTTCCTCAAAATATTCCCGCCATCTACCCAATACCTCCAGCTCCCCATCTACTAACTCCCCTACTCTGTTTTTAACTGACAAATCCATTCGTTCCCTAGGCTTTCTTACCTTGTTTATCTCACTCCAAAATTTTTCTTGTTTTCAGCAAAATTTCTTGACAGAGCCTCTCCGTTCTTTCATCCGCCTTCTTTTGCACTCTCTCACCACTCTCTTCACCTTTCTTTTACTCTCCATATACTCTGCTCTTCTACTAACACTTCTGTTTTGTAAAAACCTCTCATAAGCTACCTTTTTTCTCTTTTATCACACCCTTTACTTCTTCATTCCACCACTCCTCCTCTTCCTCCTGCACCCACCCTCCTATAACCACAAACTTCTGCCCCACATTCTAATACTGCATTTTTAAAACTATCCCAACTTTCTTCAACCCCCCCACTACTCCTACTTGCACTAGCCCACCTTTCTGCCAATAGTTGCTTATATCTCAACTACTGAATACATACTTTAAAAAAATATATACTAAACGAATACCTCAAGCTTAAAACTCTTCATTTACAGCATTTTTTCCTATGTCAGTATAGAGAGATATGTTGTCTTAAATTTACCTTTCAATTACATGAATATTCAGAAAAATACTGAGTGTACATTTGCCCAAGGGCTTGGTACACAATGCCCCACTGATCATCACTGGATGTACAGACATAATTCTGACAGATTTGGCTATAGACACACACATATCCATATATATCATTGTTCACTAACCTTTTAATAAATTAATTATTCTGAAATAACAGATGAGGGAACATCTTGTAATTTCATCACAGTGGTCGTACCCTCAGTGGTTGGTGCGCCACATATGCTGTCCACATCACCACCACTGCAGTTACATTACTGGAATATTACTCTATAAAATGTTGGGCAAGGGCATTACCGCAACAATTACACATGCTGAATGCAAAATACAGGTGCTCCTTGACTTACAATGGGGTTATGTCGAAAATATTGAAAGTCAAATACGAATACTGTATACTAAATAAATAAATAACTACTGTTACTAAGTAAGTAAATAAATAAATAATTACTGTAACTAAATACCAGTATTGAAGAGTAAATAAATAAATGCAAGTTTATTATATCAATAAATTCACAGTACATTGTAAAGTCGAAATATCATAAGTCGAACCATTGTAAAGCAAGGAACATCTGCACTTGAAACCATTTTTCAATTTTTTTCTATACTGTTCATAAAGCATATTACTGTAATTTATATGATAATGCAAACAAAATGTAGTACAAATGATCAAAAATTGATTTAAAACATCCCAATATATCTGCACATTATAAAGACAAGCGGTAAACTTTGTTACATAAAAATCTAAGTTAAGCCAAACTTACACTAATAAATCCTCTTGACAACCTAAGGGACATGAACAATTCACATTTGAAGATTTTTTCCATGAGTAGATTATGACTGATGCACAATACAGAAAGTAAAAACTAAGTCATTCAAAGATGTTTCACTCAAACCATGGTACGCGTTATCACGTGTATTACGATTTCGTGAGTCGTGTTTCACTCAAAATATGGCTGATACACAACAACAAAAATATAACACATGAAGAAACTCTAAGATTTACTTTTTAAAAACACCATGATTGATACAAAAACAAAAAAGTATTTTTTATCCTTTCGTGAAATATGATTGATATGCAACACCAAATGTGCCTGAGAGGAACCAGGAGAAGATGCACCACCAAGTTGTAAAGCCCAAAACTCCACGGTAGAACTCAGTAGTGAACACCTGCAAGTAGGACACTGGTGAGAAACCATACAAGACAAGCAATGATGAATGCTGTATATCCTTCCACCTGTTACTAATAATTGCTGGGATGTTGCTTTGATTCCTTGCTAATAATATACAGAGGTACCTCGGTTAACGATATTTTTTCGTTCCAGAATGCTGTTCAAGTGCCATTACCAAACGAATTTATCCCCATAAGGAATAATGTAAAATAGACTAGTCCGTTTAGACCCCCAAAAATACACTTACAAAGCATTTAAAAAAATAAACTTACATAAAAGGGCCAGTTTGGGGACCAATTTAACTGAGGTACCACTGTACTTCTAAATGCTTTAAGGATAAAAGAACTTAAAGATCCTTATGAAATAAAATGTATTATTAATTTAGATTATATCACTATATGACTTGATTTATGGATTTAGAAAAGGCATATGATAGAGTGGATAGGGGAGCAATGTGGCAAATGTTGCAAGTGTATGGAATAGGTAGTAAGTTACTGAAGGCTGTAAAGAGTTTTTATGAGGATAGTGAGGCTCAGGTTAGGGTGTGTAGGAGAGAGGGAGATTACTTCCCGGTAAAAGTAGGTCTTAGACAGGGATGTGTAATGTCACCATGGTTGTTTAATATATTTATAGATGGGGTTGTAAAAGAAGTACGTAAATGCTAGGGTGTTGGGGAGAGGGGTGGGATTAAATTATGGAGAATTAAATGCAAAATGGGAGTTGACACAGTTACTTTTTGCTGATGATACTGTGCTTATGGGAGATTCTAAAGAAAAGTTGCAAAGGTTAGTGGACGAGTTTGGGAGAGTGTGTAAAGGTAGAAAGTTAAAAGTGAACATAGATAAGAGTAAGGTGATGAGGGTATCCAACGATTTAAATAAAGAAAAATTGGATATCACATTGGAGAGAGGGATTATGGAAGAAGTAAATGTTTTCAGATATTTGGGAGTTGACGTGTCAGCGGATGGGTTTATGAAGGATGAGGTTAACCATAGAATTGACGAAGGAAAAAAGGTGAGTGGTGCATTGAGGTATCTGTGGAGACAAAAAACGTTATCCATGGAGGCAAAGAAGGGAATGTACGAAAGTATAGTGGTACCAACACTCTTATATGGGTGTGAAGCATGGGTTGTAAATGCTGCAGCGAGGAGGAGGCTGGAGGCAGTGGAGATGTCCTGTCTAAGGGCAATGTGTGGTGTAAATATTATGCAGAAAATTCAGAATGTGGAAATTAGGAGAAGGTGTGGAGTTACTAAAAGTATTTGTCAGAGGGCTGAAGAGGGGGTTGTTGAGGTGGTTTGGTCATTTAGAGAGAATGGATCAAAGTAGAATGACTTGGAGAGCGTATAAATCTGTAGGGGAAGGAAGGCGGGGTAGGGGTCGTCCTAGAAAAGGTTGGAGGGAAGGGGTAAAGGAGGTTTTGGGGGCGAGGGGCTTGGACTTCCAGCAAGCATGTGTGAGCGTTAGATAGGAGTGAATGGAGACAAATGGTTTTTGGGACATGACGATCTGTTGGAGTGTGAGCAGGGTAACATTTTGTGAAGGGATTCAGGGAAACCAGTTAATTGATTTAATTGGACTTGAGTCCTGGAAATGGGAAGTACAATGCCTGCACTTTAAAGGAGGGGTCTGAGATAGTGACAGCTGGGAGGGACTTTTCTCAGCTGTCGTATCTGAGCTCCTCTGCAAAGACAGTGATTATGTATGAGTGTGGTGAAAGTGTTGAATGATGATGAAAGTATTTTCTTTTTGGGGATTTTCTTTCTTTTTGGGTCACCCTGCCTCGGTGGGAGACGGCCGACTTGTTGAAAAAAAAAAAAAAATGACTTGAGGAAATATGATACACCTATGAAGTGTGACTGATGTTCGATAATAATTTATAACATAATCCACATTGTTTTACAGAGGCAACGCTTTCTGTGACTAATATTAATGCTTCCTTTGCTTCAGTTATTCCAACAGAAATATTGTAAATTAGACACATGTGCAACACCTATCATAAGTCGAACCATTGTAAAGCAAGGAACATCTGCACTTGAAACCATTTTTCAATTTTTTTCTATACTGTTCATAAAGCATATTACTGTAATTTATATGATAATGCAAACAAAATGTAGTACAAATGATCAAAAATTGATTTAAAACATCCCAATATATCTGCACATTATAAAGATGTGCAACACCTATCATAAGTCGAACAAATATCATAAGTCGAACCATTGTAAATTAGACACATGTGCAACACCTATCATAAATTAAAGATCCTTATGAAATAAAATGTATTATTAATTTAGATTATATCACTATATGACTTGAGGAACATGACTTGGGACATGACGATCTGTTGGAGTGTGAGCAGGGTAACATTTTGTGAAGGGATTCAGGGAAACCAGTTAATTGATTTAGTTGGACTTGAGTCCTGGAAATGGGAAGTACAATGCCTGCACTTTAAAGGAGGGGTCTGAGATAGTGACAGCTGGGAGGGACTTTTCTCAGCTGTCGTATCTGAGCTCCTCTGCAAAGACAGTGATTATGTATGAGTGTGGTGAAAGTGTTGAATGATGATGAAAGTATTTTCTTTTTGGGGATTTTCTTTCTTTTTGGGTCACCCTGCCTCGGTGGGAGACGGCCGACTTGTTGAAAATGACTTGAGGAAATATGATACACCTATGAAGTGTGACTGATGTTCGATAATAATTTATAACATAATCCACATTGTTTTACAGAGGCATCGCTTTCTGTGACTAATAATAATGCTTCCTTTGCTTCAGTTATTCCAACAGAAATATTGTAAATTAGACACATGTGCAACACACTATGTAGACGTTTCACTAACCAGTGGCTTTATCACTACATCTACAGAGTATAGATGTTAGACATGGGCCTAATTTATCATCTTGTCGGAACTGTACACCCTTGATATTCAGAAATTTTGTAAACCATTTTACAAACAAGAAAAATACTCTACCTTCTTAAGCTCTTCCATTCCAAGGGTGAGTATTTTTGTAGCTTCCATAACAGTTTGAGCATCTTGCAAGGTAGGGATGGTGGCTGCGACTGTTTCTTCAGTCTCCAAGTCAGGAGTCAGACCACACTCCTCTGGCTCACTCACTCCTCCAAGTAATGCTCCCCAACTAAGTCCTCCTGAAAATTACTTATGTAATTGCCACTGATAAGACAGGAATCATTAACTTATTACCTTTAACCCTTAGATTAACAACAATTTATCTTTTACATCCTCTACATACTATTTACTCTTACAAGTGACAACACCAGTGTTCATTAATGGTACAGCAAAAGAAGAAACACTATTGTGACAGCGTGACTGGAATTAGAATAATTTTTTACTGATAAAGGAAAGGGGGACAAGAGTGCAAAAATTATAAAGGAATAAGTGTGTTGAATATACCAGGTAAAGTGTATGGTAGAGTTATAACTTTAAGAATTAAGAGTAAGACGGTAAGCAGGAGCGCAGATGAACAAGGAGACCTTAGGAAGGGTAGAGGATGTGTAGACCAAGTATTTACACTGAAGCATATAAGTGATAAAGATGAGTGGTGCATTGAGGCATCTGTGGAGACAATGTTATCAATAGAGGCGAAAAGGAGTATATACGAGAGTACAGTGGTACCAACACACTTACATAGATGTGAAGAATGGGCTGTGAATGTTGCAGCAAGGAGGAGGCTGGAGGTAATGGAGATGTCATGTCTGAGGGCAATGTGTGGTGTAATTATTATGTAGAGAATTTGTAGCTTGGAGATTCGAAAGTGCGAGGTTACTAAAAGTATTATACAGAGGGTTGAGAAGAGGTTGTTGAGATGGTTTGGACATTTAGAGAGGATGAAGCAAAATAATAACTTGGAGGATCTATAAATCTGTAGTGGAGGGAAGGCAGGGTAGGGGTCGTCCTAAAAGATTGCAGGGAGGAGATAAAGGAGGTTTTGTGTGCAAGGGGCTTGGACATCCAGTAGGTGTGTGTGAGCGTGTTAGATAGGAGTGACTGGGGGGAAATGGAGGTAATGGAGATGTCATGTCTGAGGGCAATGTGTGGTGTAATTATTATGTAGAGAATTTGTAGCTTGGAGATTCGAAAGTGCGAGGTTACTAAAAGTATTATACAGAGGGTTGAGAAGAGGTTGTTGAGATGGTTTGGACATTTAGAGAGGATGAAGCAAAATAATAACTTGGAGGATCTATAAATCTGTAGTGGAGGGAAGGCAGGGTAGGGGTCGTCCTAAAAAAGATTGCAGGGAGGAGATAAAGGAGGTTTTGTGTGCAAGGGGCTTGGACATCCAGTAGGTGTGTGTGAGCGTGTTAGATAGGAGTGACTGGGGGGAAATGGTTTTTGGGACTTGATGATCTGTTGGAGTGTGAGCAAGGTAACATTTGTGAAAGGATTCAGGGAAACCGGTTAGCTGGATTTGAGTCCTGGAAGCGGAAAGTAGTGCCTGCACTCTGAAGGAGGGGTGAAGGTATTTGCAGTTTGGAGGGGCATCTGAACTGTAGTATCATTGTGCCTCTGGCATAAAGTGATAATGCGACTGTATTTCTTTTATGGGTCACATCTGATTTGTCCAGTGAAAGTTTTGGCTCACTTGAGCAGTTAGAGAAACACTAATTTGAAAGGTGCATAGATATTTTTAGTACAGTAATTACAAATATAAAAAAACTGTCTTTTATACTCACCCAAAGTCTTAAACATAAGAGAGAGGAAGAGACAAAGAATTATTGGTGCAATATACTGAAGTGTCACAACACAGAGGTAGTAGAACACCCGAGCAATCTGAAGATGAAAACACCCTGATCAGAATGCATGAACAGTTATAACTTTGTTTATCCTGATTTAAAACAAAACTAAAAAACAAGTGAATGCAAATTAGCAAAGATACCAAAGTGATGGGGTTACATAGGTGAGAGGGAAGGTATGGAGGAATATCTGGAGCTGTGGAGATAAAACTTAAGTTGATTGAAAAGTGATGGGGTTACACAGGTGAGAGGGAAGGTATGGAGGAATATCTGGAGATGTGGAGATAAAACTTAAGTTGATTGAAAAGTTTTGTGTATGGATGGTTCACAACCAAGGAAATGCTTTTAATGATATAAAGTAAAATGCAGAGCTAGTATATACAGCACTCACCATCTTTCTACTTGTTGCTGACACATTTCTACATACAGGTGGAGGTAACCTTGACTCAAGCATTCAAGTTTAGAGCTAAACTAATATGAATTTAAGAATCTATTTGGTTATTACTACCTCAATGATGGCGGCAATTAGCTATGATGATTCTGACCGTGAGTATCAATAATCCCCATCAGGTAAAATATAAATTAGTTTTAATTCGTTTATACCATTAAAATTAACTTAATTCTCTTCCATCAAATCATTACAAGAACTTGCCTTCTTCTGAAGATCTTTATTTGTGATGCGACCAGATTCCTTCTTTTGCTCCTCTATCTTGTCATATGCAAGATTTAGATAGGATTGCAGGTAGTACGGCATCATACAAAGACGCACCACACCCACAACTATAATTAACACGATGCGAAGAATGTCAAACATGTCAGAGCTCATGCTGAAATGCAAAGATCAATAAAATCAAAACTGAAAAAAGAATAGATGATATAAATGATTTAATGATACAGTCCTCCATTTTCCTTAAAGGATAAAGCCAATATAAATTAATAAGCATGAGAAACACAAAGTAGTGACAACTTGACAGGTAACTGCAATACAAGTGTGAGGGTTACTTTCAAGCTTTTTAAAAGGTTCTATCATTTCTGACAACTGCAATACCAGTGTGAGGTTCATTTAGAAGCTTTTTAAAAGGCTCTACCATTTCTTTCAAGGAGAAACAATCAGAAGTTAGAGAAACTAAACAGCAAAAAGCCACTGTTAAGAGAGCACTCACATAGGATGGCTGCGGCCAGGCCAGGTGTACTCCGTGAAGTACCTCCGGGAAACTGGTTTAATCCACATTGTCACTAACAGCAGAGGTGCAACAAAACTAATGTGGAAAAGCAGCTTCAAGATCCTACTCTCTGTGCAGTACCTGCAATATAGGAGAGCACATCAAGAAGTACTGTCTCAAACAAATTGTTATGCCATTGCCAAAGTCAGTAGTGCTGACCTTGGGAATTGCATAAGAGCAAATTACTGTTAAAAATGGGGCTACCACTTATAGTGAATTACTAGTACAAATGGACTCACTGCATAAAAGCTAATTTGTATAAAGTAAAGACACAAAGTGACAAACCATGGAATGGGTGGGGTTAGAACTCCTGGCAAGAGAATCATAAAACTCCGGGCCAGTGGTTTACGCACTGGTCTGGAGTTTTACGACTCACTCGCCATGGATTCTAACCCCATCTGTTCCGTGGTTTGTTTGCAATCGTGTTATTACGATTCTGTGAGCCACAAAGTGACAGAAACCTGTACAGTGGACCCTCGGTTTTCGTACAGCTCCCAACTCGAACAATTATGTAAGTGTATTTTTGTAAGTGCTTTGGTAAGTGTATTTTTGGGGTCTGAAACAACTAATCTAATTTATATTCGTCCTTATAGGAACAAATTCGTTCGGAAACGGCACTTGAACAGCATTCTGGAAAGAATTATCGACGAAAACCGTAAAAGTTCATTCCAGAAGCCTGCTCAAGTGCCATTACTGAAAAAATTTACTTCCTTAAGAAATAATGTCACGTAGGTTAGTCTATTTCAGACCCCCAAAAATACACTTACACAAGCACTTACAATATTATACTTACATAATTGTACGATTTCCGGGGTGCTCGTTAGGCGGGGGTCCACTGTATATGCATACTTGAGAAATGAAAAGAAAAATAAATGTGGTCAGAGAGAAACATTAAGGAATATGTTGATCTACTTACCACTCACCTAAGTACGTAATGCTTTTAGATAAAACTACAATGCTGTTGACTTATTTTCCTGTAAGAGATGCCAGCAAAGGTGCAAAAAAAGTAAAAGGAATTAATTACAGTAGACCCTCATTTAGCACGAATTTATGTTGCACGTTATGGGTATTGCACGATTGAAGAATTGCGGCACATTCTTATCTAACATGATGTAAAACTGATATTACACAGTTCGGCTGGAGGGGAACAAATTTTGAGTGCGCGGTCGCCCGTGAGTTAAACCATTGAGTCAGTGGGGGAGTCCTACTGAGGGTGGATATAAACCACATCAAGTGTTTAATGCTGACGAGACAAGTGTTTTCTGGAAGAAAATGCCAACACAAACCTATATCAGTCAGCAAGAGAAAAGTGCACCGGGCTTCAAGACAGCAAAGGATCGCTTCACCTTGTTCCTTTGCGGTAATGCATCAGGTGATTTCAAGTGTAAGCCCATGGTTATTTACCGCTCTAAGAATCCTCATGCTTTGAGGAAAAGGGAATTTGTTTTTCCTTCCCACAAACTGTAAGTAAGTTTATTCAGGTATACACAGATACAGTTACATAGATTATCATACATAGCAGCATATGTGTAGAGAACCTAGGATAACCCAAAAAAAGTTTGTGAAGAATAAGAGAGAGAGTGAATTGTGTTTTGATCTTTAAATTACTATATCTTGTATCTGTCAAGCAATCATGACACCCAGTAGGCATACCAGTGTTGCTCAAAGTGGCAAGAAAAGGTACATGTATAAGCATTTATGTCTTAGATTTAACGAAGGAAACAAAAATATTAGACAAGACATAACCTGTGGCCGTAATGAAGTGTTACTTTGTACACATAAAAAGAGGTAAACATAAGTTTGTGTGACTTACCGACTGACTTGACTGACTTACTGACTGACTTGACTGACTGACTTACTGACTGACTTGACTGACTTACTGAATGACTTGACTGACTTACTGTTGCGTGGAGGTTCTTTCGTAGATTGGGTAATGAACAGACGAGTTTGGGATGGTAACTTGGTATATTAGACAGGGTGGAATCTCAAGAGCCGCAAGCCTGGTCTATCCCTACACGGTGTCTCAATGGTAACTGAGGCACTGCCCCGAGCAGGGCTTATAGCGTTCAAAGTATTGACCTTTGACATGGGTGACCTTTGACATTGGCTAACGGTTGCATCGGATGGTCACGTGAGCAGAAACGGTTATACCCTATGAACTCTCACTGAGCTTACAGTGACATTACTGAATGACTTGACTGACTTACTGAATGACTTGACTGACTTACTGAATGACTTGACTGACTTACTGAATGACTTGACTGACTGACTGACTTGACTGACTTACTGACTGACTTACTGAATGACTTGACTGACTGACTGACTGACTGAATGACTTGACTGACTGACTTACTGAATGACTTGACTGAATGACTTGACTGACTTACTGAATGACTTGACTGACTTACTGAATGACTTGACTGACTTACTGAATGACTTGACTGACTTATTGAATGACTTGACTGACTTACTGAATGACTTGACTGCCTTACTGAATGACTTGACTGACTGACTTACTGAATGATTTGACTGACGGATGTAAACAGCCTATTCAGAGGCTCTTTCAAACTGTGCGGCACTACGGTGCTGCCATCTATAGGCCTATCAAGGTTGGGCTGGCCAGCCATGTTTCTTCCTCACTCTTGCGGCCTACTTCACTGAAACAGGTCCTACCCAGCTGGGTTCCAGTCTCCTCACATACCCTCTGTACCCCCGTGTACTCTTGCCCTATTCAACAATAAACCCATCCCTAGTCTACGACCGTATCACTTCACCTACGCTACCATTCTACTACCAGTGTTCCGACGAATTAGTCAAGATAAGTGATAACAGTGGTGGAAGCAGTGGGCCACGACAGAGGGTAGCGTGAAGGGGACCCAACGACCAGTCGATCATCCGACCAAGCCAGCCATATCCATGTCATCTGCTGGCTTATAGCGTCATCCGTCGCTCCCAGCGTCTCGTGGGTGCCTGAGTCAGATCATCGTCCTTGATTTTTTTTCCACAAAATCGGGACTTAGTCATCGCGGCGTCAGCTTTGAGCCTTGCAGTCACGTGTGTTCAACTTCTCCTCTACAGTTCTCCAGTGTTCTCCTGCACCCTTCTCCTGCATCCTCCAGCGTTTCTACGCCATTCCTACAGCTACAAGAGACGCGAGGTGAGGTTGTTTTGGGTGGTTGGTGTTGTGTGCCACGTGTGACTACCCTCTCGACACCATTCACCGCCTCTCCACCCCTCCTGCTACTACGATTCTACGCTTCCTGTCTCCAGCTCGCCGTCTGTGTGTTGTTCTCGGTGTTCAAGACGCCACTCCCGGCTTGAACACGTGGGAAC
>WNWK01046329.1:0-14362 GCA_009830355.1 Cherax destructor | reverse complement strand
CGAATTTGCTCATATCACTAGAAATTCCCTCGTCAAGGTCATTTATATATATTATAAACAACAACGGGCCCAAAACCGATCCCTGAGGAACGCCACTTGTTACAGATCCCCACTCCGATTTAACCCCATTTATGCACACCCTCTGCTTCCTATTGGTGAGCCATGACTCGATCCATGACAACACTTTTCCCCCAATGCCATGAGCAGCCACTTTCTTTAACAGTCTCTGATGTGGTACTCTATCAAAAGCCTTACTAAAATCCAAATAAACAATATCGAATTCTTTATCATTATCAACTGCCTCAAAAGCCTTACTGAAAAAAGTTAATAAATTAGTTAGGCAGGAACGGCCCCTGGTGAATCCATGCTGAGTATCATTAATCAAATTATTCCTATCGAGATGGCTTCCTATGTTATCAGCTATAATCGACTCTAGTAATTTGCCTACAATTGATGTTAGACTTATTGGGCGGTAATTTGATGGTAACGACTTGTCCCCTGCTTTAAAAATAGGAATTACATTAGCTATCTTCCACGTATAGGGCACTACACCTGTTTGAAGAGATAGGTTAAAAATGTTAGTTAAGGGTTCATAGAGTTCTATTTTGCATTCCTTAAGAACCCTTGAAAAAAGCTCATCAGGGCCTGGCGATTTATTTTGCTTCAAACGGTCTATCTGTTTGATAACCTTTTCGCTAGTGACTGTGATACTACATAATTTATCTTCTTCAGGCCCACTAAAATACCTAATTCTTGGGATATTATTAGTGTCTTCCTGAGTGAAAACCGAGAGAAAATAATTATTAAAAATAGAGCACATTTCATTCTCTTTGTCAGTAAGATACCCATAATTATTTTTAACGGGACCTATCTTATCTCTAACTTTTGTTCTATACACCTGGAAAAAACTTTTTGGGTTAGTTTTCGAATCCCTAGCAACTTTAATTTCGTAGTCCCGTTTAGCTTTTCTTATCCCCTTTTTAACGTCCCTCTTAATGTCAATATACTGACTCATAAGATGACCCTCACCTCTTTTGATACGCCTGTAAATTCCTTTCTTCTGCCCTAAAAGATATTTGAGCCTATTATTCATCCATTTTGGGTCATTTCTATTCGATCTAATTTCTTTATATAGGATAAATGTTATTTGGGCAGCATGTATAGTGTTCAGAAAACTGTCATATTGATAGCTCTCTTCATTACCCCAGTCCACAGATGATAAGTGTTCTCTAAGTCCATTGTAATCTGCTAAGCGAAAATCTGGGACCGTTACGGAGTTATTCGTACTATGAAACTTCCATTCAATGCCAAAGGTAATTGATTTGTGGTCGCTTGCGCCGAGTTCCTCTGTAATTTCTAAATTATTAACAAGGGTTTCCTTGTTTGCCAGAACTAAGTCAAGCAGGTTATTTCCCCTTGTAGGTTCTGTCACAAACTGCTTCAAAAAACAATCTTGAACTACATCTAAGAAGTCGTTAGATTCTAAATTCCCAGTCAAAAAATTCCAATCAATTTGACTAAAGTTGAAGTCACCCAGAATAACTACGTTATCGTGCATTGTGGCCTTAACAATTTCCTCCCATAGTAGTCTCCCTTGGTCCCTATCTAAGTTTGGGGGACGGTATATCACACCTAAAATCAATTTTTCATGCCCCTCTGAAAATTCTATCTAATTTATTACCCTTCTTCTGTAAAGCTTTTGAGGCTGTTGATCACGATAAAGAATTCGATAATGTTTATTTAGACTTTAGTAAGGCTTTTGATAGAGTACCGCACCAGAGACTGTTAAAGAAAGTGGCAGCTCATGGCATTGGGGGAAAAGTGCTGTCATGGATCGAGTCATGGCTCACCAATAGGAAGCAGAGAGTGTGCATAAATGGGGTTAAATCCGAATGGGGATTTGTAACAAGTGGTGTTCCACAGGGATCAGTCTTAGGCCCATTGTTATTTATAATATATATCAATGACCTTGATGAGGGAATTACTAGTGATATGAGCAAATTCGCCGACGACACGAAGATAGGTAGGATAATTGATTCAAACATAGATGTCATAGAACTTCAGGAAGATTTAGACAAACTTAATTCGTGGTCAGAAAAGTGGCAGATGCAGTTCAATGTAGATAAATGCAAGGTTCTGAAGCTCGGGAGTGTCCATAACCCAAGCACTTAAAGTTAAATAACGTAGAACTTAGCCATACAGATTGCGAGAAGGACTTGGGGGTGATGGTAAGCAGCAACCTTAAACCAAGACAGCAATGCCTAAGCGTACGTAATAAGGCAAATAGATTACTGGGATTTATATCAAGAAGTGTTAGCAACAGAAGTCCAGAGGTTATATTACAGCTTTATACATCATTAGTAAGGCCTCACCTAGATTACGTACCTCAGTTCTGGTCTCCATATTACAGAATGGACATAAATTCGTTAGAAAACATTCAGCGTAGAATGACTAAATTAATACATAGCATTAGAAATCTTCCTTACGAAGAAAGATTGAAGACCCTAAAATTACATTCACTTGTAAGACGTAGAATGAGGGGAGACATGATCGAGGTATACAAGTGGAAAATGGGTAATAACAAAGGGGATATAAATAAGGTCTTGAGGATATCTCTCCAAGAGAGAACCCGCAATAATGGATTCAAGTTAGATAAGTTTAGATTTAGAAAGGATATAGGAAAGTATTGGTTTGGAAATAGGGTAGTTGATGAGTGGAACAGTCTGCCTAGTGGGGTTATTGAAGCTGGGACCTTGGGTAGTTTCAAATTAAGGTTGGATTAATTCATGAGTGAGAGGGGTTGGATTTGAGTGGGACTCGTGCATGAGTTGGTAAAATTGTCAAAGCTTATTTCTTAGGTAGCATTGAAAATTGGGTTGAGCAAATATTCTGTTAGTTGGACGGATTGTGAAGGACCTGCCTAGTATGGGCCAACAGGCCTGCTGCAGTGTTCCTCCTTTCTTATGTTCTTATGTTCTTATCACTAGTAATTCCCTCGTCAAGGTCATTTATATATATTATAAACAACAACGGGCCCAAAACCGATCCCTGTGGAACGCCACTTGTTACAGATCCCCACTCAGGTTTAACCCCATTTATGCACACCCTCTGCTTCCTATTGGTGAGCCATGACTCGATCCATTAAAACACTTTTCCCCCAATGCCGTGGGCAGCCACTTTCTTTAACAGTCTCTGATGTGGAACTCTATCAAAAGCCTTACTAAAATCCAGATAAACAATATCGAATTCTTTATTATGATCAACTGCCTCAAAAGCCTTACTGAAAAAAGTTAATAAATTAGTTAGGCAGGAACGGCCCTTGGTGAATCCATGTTGAGTATCATTAATCAAATTATGCCTATCGAGATGGCTTCTTATGTTATCAGCTATAATCGACTCTAATAATTTGCCTACAATTGATGTTAGACTTATTGGGCGGTAATTTGATGGTAACGACTTGTCCCCTGCTTTAAAAATAGGAATTACATTAGCCATCTTCCACGTATCAGACACTACACCTGTTTGAAGAGATAGGTTAAAAATGTTAGTTAAGGGTTCACAGAGTTCCATTTTGCATTCCTTAAGAATCCTTGAAAAAAGCTCATCATGACCTGGCGATTTATTTTGCTTCAAACGGTCTATCTGTTTGATAACCATTTCGCTAGTGACTGTGATACTACATAATTTATCTTCTTCAGGCCCACTAAAATACCTAATTCTTGGGATATTATTAGTGTCTTTCTGAGTGAAAACAGAGAGAAAATAATTATTAAAAATAGAGCACATTTCATTCTCTTTGTCAGTAAGATACCCATAATTATTTTTAAGGGGACCTATCTTATCTCTAACTTTGTTCTATACACCTGGAAAAACTTTTGGGTTAGTTTTCGAATCCCTAGCAACTTTAATTTCGTAGTCCCGTTTAGCTTTTCTTATCCCCTTTTTAACGTCCCTCTTAATGTCAATATACTGATTCATAAAATGACCCTCACCTCTTTTGATACGCCTATAAATTCCTTTCTTCTGCCCTAAAAGATATTTGAGCCTATTATTCATCCATTTTGGGTCATTTGTATTCGATCCAATTTCTTTATATGGGATAAATGTTCTTTGGGCAGCATGTATAGTGTTCAGAAAACTGTCATATTGATAGCTCTCTTCATTACCCTAGTCCACAGATGATAAGTGTTCTCTAAGTCCATTGTAATCTGCTAAGCGAAAATCTGGGGCCGTTACCGAATTATCCCTACTATGAAACATCCATTCAATGCCAAAGGTAATTGATTTGTGGTCGCTTGCGCCGAGTTCCTCTGTAATTTCTAAATTATTAACAAGGGTTTCCTTTTTTGCCAGAACTAAGTCAAGTAGGTTATTTCCCCTTGTAGGTTCTTTCACAAACTGCTTCAAAAAACAATCTTGAACTACTTCTAAGAAGTCGTTAGATTCTAAATTCCCAGTCAAAAAATTCCAATCAATCTGACTAAAGTTGAAGTCTCCCAGAATAACTACGTTATCGTGCATTGTGGCCTTAACAATTTCCTCCCATAGTAGTCTCCCTTGGTCCCTATCTAAGTTTGGGGGACGGTATATCACACCTAAAATCAATTTTTCATGCCCCTCTGAAAATTCTATCCAGACAGACTCTGTATGTGTTATTTCAGACTTTATTCCCTTTTTTATGCAACAGTTCAAGCGATCTCGGACATACAGTGCCACTCCACCCCCCTTCCCGAAACTTCTGTCTACTTGGAACAATTTAAAACACTGTATATGACATTCAACAGGCATGTCCCTATTTTTCGTATTGAACCACGTCTCAGTTATGGCAAATACATCAATGTTAACTGCACTTGCAACTAATCTCAAATCGTCCATCTTATTCCTAGCACTACGACTATTTGTATAATACACTTTTAAAGACCCTCCTTTCTCTTTACCCTTCCTGCTCCTTTCTGTTTTTCCACTATACTTATTACTGTCCTTGTTATTAAGATTTTTTATATCAAAACCTAGATCTATAATTCGACATTCAGTATTTTCCATTTCTAAACCCATACCTCTAACTAATCCTAGTTTAAAGTCCTAACAACACCCTCAACTGAGCTAGCAAGGAAATCCACACTTGCCCTGGATAAGTGAACCCCATCCCTGGCATACATGTCATTTCGGCCATAGAAGTGGTCCCAGTTGCAAATGAATGGTACTGCATTATCCTTACAGTGTTTGTCCAGCCAGCAATTGACACCAATTGCCCTGGACAGCCATTCATCTCCAACTCCTCTCCTTGGCAAAATACCACATATGACAGGGTTCCCACCCTTCTTCTTAATTATGTCTATTGCTGACCTATACCTGCTAGTCAGGTCCTCACTCCTACGTCTGCCAACATCGTTGCCTCCAGCACTGAGACAGATAATAGGATTGCTCCCATTACCTCTCATGATGTCGTCCAGACGGCTAACAATATCCTCCATCCCAGCCCCAGGAAAGCAAACCCTCTGTCTCCTACTTCTATCTTTCAAGCAGAAGGCCCTATCCATATACCTAATTTGACTATCCCCAACAAGAACAATGTTCTTACCTTCCTTGGTGTCGTTCGTGATGTTCCCTGTAGTCGACTCACATTCATCGGGTAACACGGAGAATCGGTTCGATGTTTCCACAACAGGTTTCTGGTTCTTCGTTGATTCTACCTCTCCATCCATCCTCTTGATCTTTAACTTTGTCCCATGCATTCCAGCCACTGTCCAGGTTCCTTTCTTGGCTTGAGGATTCTCAACAGGAGGATTACTACGAATTTTCTTGTTTTCCTCAGTCAGTCGCTGTATCTCAAGCTTAGCTACCCTCAGTTCTTCCTTCAGCTGCTGGTAGAGTAGCTCAAGAGAGGACATCTTGTTCAGATTCACAGAGAGCACACAAACACGTCTTCACTGAGTTAAGTCAGGTCCACCACTGAGTTAAGTCAGGTCCACCACTCATGAAGTTATCCAACCTAAATTTGAAACTACCCAAGGTCCTAGCTTCAATAACCCTACTAGGCAGACTGTTCCACTCATTAACTACCCTATTTCCAAACCAATACTTTCCTATATCCTTTCTAAATCTAAACTTATCTAACTTGAATCCATTATTGCAGGTTCTCTCTTGGAGAGATATCCTCAAGACCTTATTTATATCCCTTTTGTTAATACCCATTTTCCACTTGCATACCTCGATCATGTCTCCCCTCATTCTACGTCTTACAAGTGAATGTAATTAAAGGGTATTCAATCTTTCTTCGTAAGGAAGATTTCTAATGCTATGTGTTAATTTAGTCATTCTACACTGAATGTTTTCTAACGAATTTATGTCCATTCTGTAATATGGAGACCAGACCTGAGCTGCATAATCTAGGTGAGGCCCTACTAATGATGTATAAAGCTGTAATATAACCTCTGGACTCCTGTTGCTTACACTTCTTGATATAAATCCCAGTAATCTATTTGCCTTATTACGTACGCTTAAGCATTGCTGGCTTGGTTTAAGGTTGCTGCTTACCATCACCCCAAGTCCTCGCAATCTGTATGGCTAAGTTCTACGTTATTTAACTTATAAGTGCGTGGGTTATGGACACTCCCGAGCTTCAGTACCTTGCATTTATCTACATTGAACTGCATCTGCCACTTTTCTGACCACGAATTAAGTTTGTCTAAATCTTCCTGAAGTTCTATGACATCTATGTTTGAATCAATTATCCTACCTATCTTCGTGTCGTCGGCGAAGTTGCTCATGTCACTAGTAATTCCCTCGTCAAGGTCATTGATATATATTATAAATAACAACGGGCCTAAGACTGATCCCTGTGGAACACCACTTGTTACAAGTCCCCACTCGGATTTAACCCCATTTATGCACACTCTCTGCTTTGTATTAGTGAGCCATGACTCGATCCATGACAGCACTTTTCCCCCATGCCATGAGCTGCCACTTTCTTTAACAGTCTCTGGTGCGGTACTCTATCAAAAGGCTTACTAAAGTCTAAATAAACAATATCGAATTCTTTATCGTGATCAACAGCCTCAAAAGCTTTACTGAAGAAGGTTAAAAATTAGATAGGCAGGAACGGCCCCTCGTGAATCCATGCTGAGTATCATTAATCAAATTTTGGTTATCTAGATGGCTTCTAGTAATATCAGCTATAATTGACTCTAGTAATTTGCCTACAATTGAGGTAAGGCTTATTGGGCGGTAATTTGATGGTAGTGACTTGTCCCCTGCTTTAAAAATAGGAATTACATTAGTCATCTTCCACATATCAGACACTACACCTGTTTGAAGAGATAAATTAAAAATGTTAGATATGGGTTCAGAGTTCCATTTTGCATTCCTTAAGAACCCTTGCAAAAAGCTCATCAGTACCTGGCGATTTATTTTATTTCAGTCGGTCTAGATGTTTCATAACCATTTCACTAGTGACTGTGATATCACATAATTTATCTTCTTCTGGGCCTCTGTAAAAATTAAATTCTGGGATATTATTAGTATCTTCTTGCGTGAAAACCGAGAGAAAATAATTATTAAAAATAGAGCACATATCATTCTCCTTGTCAGTAAGATGCCCAGTTATTTTTGAGGGGACCTACCTTATCTCTAACTTTTGTTCTATAAACCTGGAAAAAGCTTTTTGGGTTAGTTATTAAATCCCTAGCAACTTTAATTTCATAGTCCCGTTTAGCTTTTCTTATCCCTTTTTTAACGTCCCTCTTAATGTCAGTATACTGATTTATAAGATGTCCCTCACCTCTTTTTATGCGCCTATAAATTCCTTTCTTCTGCCCTAAAAGATATTTGAGCCTATTATTCATCCATTTTGAGTCATTTCTACTTGATCTAATTTCTTTATATGGGATAAATGTTCTTTGGGCAGCCTGTATAGTGTTAAGAAAACTGTCATATTGATACCTCTCTTCATTACCCCAGTCCACAGTTGATAAGTGTTCTCTAAGTCCATTATAATCTGCTAAGCGAAAATCTGGGAAAGTTACTGAATTATCCCTACTATCATACATTCATTCAATGCTAAATTTAATTGACTTATGGTCGCTTGAGCCGAGTTCCTCTGTAATTTCTGAATTATTAACAAGAGTTTCCTTGCTTGCCAGAACCAAGTCAAGTAGGTTATTTCCCCTTGTAGGTTCTGTCACAAACTGCTTCAAAAAGCAATCCTGAACTACTTCTAAAAAAGTCGTTAGATTCTAAATTCCCTGTCAAGAAATTCCAATCAATCTGACTAAAGTTAAAGTCCCCTAGAATTACTACGTTATCTTGCCTTGTGGCCTTAACAATTTCCTCCCAAAGTAATCTCCCTTGTTCCCTATCTAAGTTTGGAGGACAGTATATCACGCCTAAAATCAATTTTTTGCGCCCCCTCTGAAAATTCTGTCCAGACAGACTCTGTATGTGTTATTTCAGACTTTATACCAGTTTTTATGCAACAATTTAAATGATCACGGACATAGAGTGCCACCCCACCCCCCTTCCCAATACTTCTGTCTACTTGGAACAATTTAAAACCCTGAATGCGACATTCGGCAGGCATGTTCCGATTTTTCCTATTAAACCATGTCTCAGTTATTGCAAAAACATCAATATTACCAGTACTTGCAACTAATCTCAACTCGTCCATCTTATTCCTAGCACTACGACTATTGGTGTAATATGCACTTAAAGACCCTCCTTTCTCTTTACCCTTCCTGCTCATTTCTGTTTTTCCACTATACCTTTTACTAACCTTGTCACCTAGTGCCACTGACTTTCCAATATCCACCTTATTCTGTCTATTACTATTTCCCCTAGAATTTATAAAATTACTACATTGGGACTTCACTGTTTCTCAACCATAACCCATACCACTAACTTTTTCTAGTTTAAAGCCCTAACAGCTATCTCCACTGCAGTTGCCAGTGCCCCCACCCCAGACCTAGTTAATTGAACCCCATCCCTGGCATACATGTCATTTCTGCCATAGAAGAGGTCCCAGTTGTCAATGAATGTTACTGCATTTTCCTTACAGTATTTGTCCAGCCAGCAATTGACACCAATTGCCCTGGACAACCATTCATTTCCAACTCCCCTCCATGGCAAAACACCATATATGACAGGGTTCCCACCCTTCTTCCTAATTCTGTCTATTGCTGACCTATAGCTGCTAATCAGCTCCTCACTCCTATGTCTGCCAAGATCGTTGCCTCCAGCACTGAGACAGATAATAGGATTGCTCTCATTTCCTCTCATGATGTCGTCCAGACGGCTAACAATATCTTGCATACCAGCCCCTGGATAACATACCCTCTGCCTCCTATTCCTATCCTTTAGACAAAATTCCTTATCCATAAACCTAATCTGACTATCCCTAACTAAAACAATGTTCTTACCTCGACTGGCGGTGTGCATGACGTTCTCGACGGTCTTTGTAGAGATGGTCATCGCTGGGATGTCTTCACATTCGTCTGATAACAAGGAAAAAGAGATTCAGCGTAGAATGACTAAATTAATACATAGCATTAGAAATCTTCCGTATGAAGAAAGATTGAAAACCCTAAAATTACATTCACTTGTAAGACGAAGAATGAGGGGAGACATGATCGAGGTATACAAGTGGAAAATGGGTATTATAAAGAAATTAGATCAAGTAAAATGACCCAAAATGGATGAATAATAGGCTCAAGTATCTTTTAGGGCAGAAGAAAGGAATTTATAGGCGCATAAAAAGAGGTGAGGGTCATCTTATAAATCAGTATACTGACATTAAGAGAGACGTTAAAAAGGGGATAAGAAAAGCTAAACGGGACTATGAAATTAAAGTTGCTAGGGATTCAAAAACTAACCCAAATTTTTTTTTCCAGGTTTATAGAACAAAAGTTAGGGATAAGATAGGTCTCCTTAAAAATAACTCTGGGCATCTTACTGACAAGGAGAATGATATGTGCTCTATTTTTAATAATTATTTTCTCTCGGTTTTCACACAGGAAGACACTAATAATATCCCAGTAATTAATTTTAACAGAGGCCCAGAAGAAGATAAATTATGTAATATCACAGTCACTAGGGAAATGGTTATGAAACAACTAGACCGACTGAAACAAAATAAATCACCGGGTCCTGATGAGCTTTTTGCAAGGGTTCTTAAGGAATGCAAAATGGAACTCTGTGAATCATTATCTAACATTTTTAATTTATCTCTTCAAACAGGTGTAGTGTCTGATATGTGGAAGATGGTTAATGTAATTCCTATTTTTACAGCAGGGGACAAGTCACTACCGTCAAATTACCCCCAATAAGCCTGACCTCAATTGTATGCAAATTACTAGAGTCAGTTATAGCTAATATTATTAGAAACCATCTAGATAACCATAATTTGATTAATGATACTCAGCATGGATTCACGAGGGGCCGTTCCTGCCTATCTAATTTATTAACCTTCTTCAGTAAAGCTTTTGAGGCTGTTGATCACGATAAAGAATTCGATATTGTTTATTTAGACTTTAGTAAGGCTTTTGATAGAGTACCGCACCAGAGACTGTTAAAGAAAGTGGCAGCTCATGGCACTGGGGAAAAAGTGCTGTCATGGATCGAGTCATAGCTCACCAATAGGAAGCAAAGAGTGTGCATAAATGGGGTTAAATCCGAATGGGGACTTGTAACAAGTGGTGTTAACATAAGAACATAAGAATGGAGGACCACTGCAGAAGGCCTACTGGCCCATACAAGGCAGGTCCTTATCAAAACCACCACTACCTAAGAATTTATTCCCGTACTCACGACACCAATCAAACCCAGCCCCTCCCACTCATATATTTGTCCAATCTCTTTTTAAAGCCACCCAAGGTCCTAGCCTCTATCACCCTACTCGGAAGATTGTTCCACGCATCTACAACTCTGTTCGAAAACCAGTACTTGCCTATGTCCTTTCTAAATCTAAATTTATCCAATTTAATTCCGTTATTACTGGTTCTTACTTGTTTCGATATCCTCAGTATTTTATTAATATCTCCTTTGTTTATGCCCATCATCCACTTGTACACCTCGATGATATCTCCCCTCATTCTACGTCTCTCCAGAGAGTGGAGATTCAAAGCTCTAAGTCTATCTTTATACTGGAGATTTCTTATACTGTAAATCATTTTAGTCATTCTTCTTTGTATGTTCTCTAATGAATCTATATCCATCCTGTAGTAAGGAGACCAAAACTGAGCTGCAAAATCCAAATGAGGTCTCACTAGTGATGTATAGAGCTGTAAAATAACTTTGGACTTCTGTTGCTTATACTTCTTGAAATAAATCCTAGTAATCTGTTAGCCTTATTGTGCACACTTAGGCACTGTTGTCTTGGCTTTAGATTCCTGCTTACCATGACTCCCTAGTCTTTTTCACATTCTATATGTTCCACAGGGATCAGTCTTAGGCCCGTTGTTATTTATAATATATATCAATGACCTTGACGAGGGAATTACTAGTGATATGAGCAAATTCGCGACGACACGAAGATAGGTAGGATAATTGATTCAAACATAGATGTCATAGAACTTCAGGAAGATTTAGACAAACTTAATTCGTGGTCAGAAAAGTGGCAGATGCAGTTCAATGTAGATAAATGCAAGGTTCTGAAGCTCGGGAGTGTCCATAACCCAAGCACTTATAAGTTAAATAACGGAGAACTTAGCCAAACAGATTGCGAGAAGGACTTGGGAGTGATGGTAAGCAGCAACCTTAAACCAAGACAGCAATGCCTAAGCGTACGTAATAAGGCAAATAGATTACTGGGATTTATATCAAGAAGTGTTAGCAACAGAAGTCCAGAGGTTATATTACAGCTTTATACATCATTTGTAAGGCCTCACCTAGATTACGCAGCTCAGTTCTGGTCTCCATATTACAGAATGGACATAAATTCGTTAGAAAACATTCAGCGTAGAATGACTAAATTAATACATAGCATTAGAAATCTTCCTTATGAAGAAAGATTGAAGACCCTTAAATTACATTCACTTGTAAGACGTAGACTGAGGGGAGACATGATCGAGGTATACAAGTGGAAAATTGGTATTAACAAAGGGGATATAAATAAGGTCTTGAAGGTATCTCTCCAAGAAAGAACAAACAATAATGGATTCAAGTTAGATAAGTTTAGATTTAGAAAAAGATATAGGAAAGTATTGGTTTGGAAATAGGGAAGTTGATGAGTGGAACAGTCTGCCTAGTAGGGTCATTGAAGCTAGGACCTTGGGTAGATTCAAATTTAGGTTGGATAAATTCATGAGTGAGAGGGGTTGGATTTGAGTGGGACTTGCACATGAGTAAATAGAATTATCAACGCTTATTTCTTGAGTAGCATTGATAATTAGGTTGAGCAAAAATTCTTTTAGTTGGATGGATTGTGAAGGACTTGCCTAGTATGGGCCAACAGGCCTGCTGCAGTGTTCCTCCTTTCTTATGTTCTTATGTTCGGTTGGTACTGAGCTAGTAGGCTGAGGTACTCCTCGCATTCAAAAAGGGGAGGCCTTAGACATAGGTGACGGTTGGTCACGTGAACAGAGCATGACACAGGCGTGCCCACTGGAAACAGTAACGGTAACTATACTATCACTGGGCCTACAGTGACATCACAAGTGAAGCTGGGGGATTGTGAGGAGCCTCACAAGTGGTGAAGCTGGGGGATTGTGAGAGGCCTCAAAAGTGATTAAGCTGGGGGATTGTGAGGGGCATCTCAAGTGGTGAAGCTGGGGATTGTGAGGGGCATCACAAGTGGTGAAGCTGGGGGATTGTGAGGGGCATCACAAGTGGTGAGGCTGGGGGATTGTGAGTGGCATCACAAGTGGTGAAGCTGGGGGATTGTGAGGGGCATCACAAGTGGTGAAGCTGGGGGATTGTGAGGGGCATCACAAGTGGTGAAGCTGGGGATTGTGAGGGCATCACAAGTGGTGAGGCTGGGGATTAGGAGTGGCACCACAAGTGGTGAGGCTGGGGGATTGTGAGGGGCATCACAAAGGGTGAAGCTGGGGGATTGTGAGGGCGTCACAAGTGGTTAAGCTGGGGGATTGTGAGGGGCATCACAAGTGGTGAGGCTGGGGATTGTGAGGGGCATCACAAGTGGTGAAGCTGGGGATTGTGAGTGGCATCACAAGTGGTGAGGCTGGGGATTGTGAGGGGCCTCACAAGTGGTGAGGCTGGGGGATTGTGAGTGGCACCAAAAGTGGTGAGGCTGGGGATTGTGAGGGGCATCACAAGTGGTGAAGCTGGGGGATTGTGAGGGGCATCACAAGTGGTGAGGCTGGGGGATTGTGAGTGGCATCACAAGTGGTGAGGCTGGGGGATTGTGAGGGGCCTCACAAGTGGTGAGGCTGGGGGATTGTGAGAGGCCTCACAAGTGGTGAGCTGGGAGATTGTGAGGAGCCTCACAAGTAGTGAAGCTGGGGGATTGTGAGGGGCCTCACAAGTGGTGAAGCTGGGGGATTGTGAGGGCCTCACAAGTGGTGAGGCTGGGGATTGTGAGGGGCATCACAAGTGATGAGGCTGGGGGATTGTGAGGGGCATCACAAGTGGTGAGGCTGGGGGATTGTGAGGGGCATCACAAGTGGTGAGGCTGGGGGATTATGAGGGGCATCACAAGTGGTGAGGCTGGGCGATTGTGAGGGGCCTCACAAGTGGTGAAGCTGGGGGATTGTGAGGGCCTCACAAGTGGTGAGGCTGGGGGATTGTGAGGGGCATCACAAGTGGTGAGGCTGGGGGATTGTGAGTGGCACCACAAGTGGTGAGGCTGGGGATTGTGAGGGGCATCACAAGTGGTGAGGCTGGGGATTGTGAGTGGCCTCAAAAGTGATTAAGCTGGGGGATTGTGAGGGGCGTCACAAGTGGTTAAGCTGGGGGATTGTGAGGGGCATCACAAGTGGTGAGGCTGGGGGATTGTGAGTGGCACCACAAGTGGTGAGGCTGGGGGATTGTGAGGGGCCTCACAAGTAATGAGGCTGGGGGATTGTGAGAGGCCTCACAAGTGGTGAAGCTGGGAGATTGTGAGGGGCCTCACAAGGGGTGAAGCTGTGGGATTGTGAGGGGCCTCACAAGTGGTGAAGCTGTGGGATTGTGAGGGGCCTCACAAGTGGTGAAGCTGTGGGATTGTGAGGGGCCTCACAAGTGGTGAAGCTGTGGGATTGTGAGGGGCCTCACAAGTGGTGAAGCTGTGGGATTGTGAGGGCCTCAAAAGTGGTTAAGCTGGAGGAATGTGAGGGGCATCACAAGTGGTGAAGCTGGGGGATTGTGAGGGGCATCACAAGTGGTGAAGCTGGGGATTGTGAGGGGCACACAAGTGGTGAGGCTGGGGATTGTG
>WNWK01046328.1:0-14362 GCA_009830355.1 Cherax destructor | reverse complement strand
TATTTCAGACTTTATTCCTTTTTTATGCAACAGTTCAAGCGATTCGACATACAGTGCCACTCCACCCCCTTCCCGAAACTTCTGTCTACTTGGAAAATTTAAAACCCTGTATATGACATTCAGCAGGCATGTCCCTATTTTTCGTATTGAACCACGTCTCAGTTATGGCAAATACATCAATGTTACCTGCAATTGCAACTAATCTCAAATCGTCCATCTTATTCCTAGCACTACGACTATTTGTATAATACACTTTTAAAGACCCTCCTTTCTATTTACCCTTCCTGCTCCATTTTGTTTTACCACTATACCTATTACTGTCCTTGTTATTGTTAATTTTTATATCAAAGCCTAGATCTATATTTCGACATTCAGTATTTTCCATTTCTAAACCCATACCTCTAACTAATCCTAGTTTAAAGTCCTAACAACACCCTCAACTGAGCTAGCAAGAAAATCCACACCTGCCCTGGATAAGTGAACCCCATCCCTGGCATACATGTCATTTCGGCCATAGAAGTGGTCCCAGTTGCAAATGAATGGTACTGCATTATCCTTACAGTGTTTGTCCAGCCAGCAATTGACACCAATTGCCCTGGACAGCCATTCATCTCCAACTCCTCTCCTTGGCAAAATACCACATATGACAGGGTTCCCACCCTTCTTCCTAATTATGTCTATTGCTGACCTATACCTGCTAGTCAGGTCCTCACTCCTACGTCTGCCAACATCGTTGCCTCCAGCACTGAGACAGATAATAGGATTGCTCCCATTACCTCTCATGATGTCGTCCAGACGGCTAACAATATCCTCCATCCCAGCCCCAGGAAAGCAAACCCTCTGTCTCCTACTTCTATCTTTCAAGCAGAAGGCCCTATCCATATACCTAATTTGACTATCCCCAACAAGAACAATGTTCTTACCTTCTTTGGTGTCGTTCGTGATGTTCCCTGTAGTCGACTCACATTCATCGGGTAACACGGAGAATCGGTTCGATGTTTCCACAACAGGTTTCTGGTTCTTCGTTAATTCTACCTCTCCATCCATCCTCTTGATCTTTAACTTTGTCCCATGCATTCCAGCCACTGTCCAGGTTCCTTTCTTGGCTTGAGGATTCTCAACAGGAGGATTACTACGAATCCTCTTGTTTTCCTCAGTCAGTCGCTGTATTTCAAGCTTAGCTACCCTCAGTTCTTCCTTCAGCTGCTGGTAGAGTAGCTCAAGAGAGGACATCTTGTTCAGATTCACAGAGAGCACACAAGACACGTCTTCACTGAGTTAAGTCAGGTCCACCACTGGACCTGAATTTATCCAACCTAAATTTGAAACTACCCAAGGTCCTAGCTTCAATAACCCTACTAGGCAGACTGTTCCACTCATCAACTACCCTATTTCCAAACCAATACTTTCCTATATCCTTTCTAAATCTAAACTTATCTAACTTGAATCCATTATTCGGGTTCTCTCTGGAGAGATATCCTCAAGACCTTATTTATATCCCCTTTGTTAATACCCATTTTCCACTTTGTATACCTCGATCATGTCTCCCCTCATTCTACGTCTTACAAGTGAATGTAATTTTAGGGTCTTCAATCTTTCTTCGTAAGGAAGATTTCTAATGCTATGTATTAATTTAGTCATTCTACGCTGAATGTTTTCTAACGAATTTATGTCCATTCTGTAATATGGAGACCAGAACTGAGCTGCGTAATCTAGGTGAGGCCTTACTAATGATGTATAAAGCTGTAATATAACCTCTGGACTTCTGTTGCTAACACTTCTTGATATAAATCCCAGTAATCTATTTGCCTTATTACGTACGCTTAGGCATTGCTGTCTTGGTTTAAGGTTGCTGCTTACCATCACCCCCAAGTCCTTCGCAATCTGTATGGCTAAGTTCTACGTTATTTAACTTATAAGTGCTTGGGTTATGGACACTCCCGAGCTTCAGAACCTTGCATTTATCTACATTGAACTGCATCTGCCACTTTTCTGACCACGAATTAAGTTTGTCTAAATCTTCCTAAGTTCTATGACATCTATGTTTGAATCAATTATCCTACCTATCTTCGTGTCGTCGGGAATTTGCTCATATCACTAGTAATTCCTCGTCAAGGTCATTGATATATATTATAAATAACAATGGGCCTAAGACTGATCCCTGTGGAACACCACTTGTTACAAGTCCCCATTCGGATTTAACCCCATTTATGCACACTCTCTGCTTCCTATTGGTGAGCCATGACTCGATCCATGACAGCACTTTTCTCCCCAATGCCATGAGCTGCCACTTTCTTTAACAGTCTCTGTGCGGTACTCTATCAAAAGCCTTACTAAAAGTCTAAATAAACAATATCGAATTCTTTATCGTGATCAACAGCCTCAAAAGCTTTACTGAAGAAGGTTAATAAATTAGATAGGCAGGAACGGCCCTCGTGAATCCATGCTGAGTATCATTAATCAAATTATGGTTATCTAGATGGCTTCTAATAATATCAGCTATAATTGACTCTAGTAATTTGCCTACAATTGAGGTCAGGCTTATTGGGCGGTAATTTGACGGTAGTGACTTGTCCCCTGCTTTAAAAATAGGAATTACATTAGCCATCTTCCACATATCAGACACTACACCTGTTTGAAGAGATAAATTAAAAATGTTAGATATTGGTTCACAGAGTTCCATTTTGCATTCCTTAAGAACCCTTGCAAAAGCTCATCAGGACCCGGCGATTTATTTTGTTTCAGTCGGTCTAGTGTTTCATAATCCATTTCGCTAGTGACTGTGATATTACATAATTTATCTTCTTCTGGGCCTCTGTAAAAATTAATTACTGGGATATATTAATGTCTTCCTGTGTGAAAACCGAGAGAAAATAATTATTGAAAATAGAGCACATATCATTCTCCTTGTCAGTAAGATGCCCAAAGTTATTTTTAAGGGGACCTATCTTATCCCTAACTTTTGTTCTATAAACCTGGAAAAACTTTTGGGTTAGTTTTTGAATCCCTAGCAACTTTAATTTCATAGTCCCGTTTAGCTTTTCTTATTCCCTTTTAACGTCCCTCTTAATGTCAGTATACTGATTTATAAGATGACCCTCACCTCTTTTATGCGCCTATAAATTCCTTTCTTCTGCCCTAAAAGATATTTGAGCCTATTATTCATCCATTTTGGGTCATTTCTACTTGATCTAATTTCTTTATACGGATAAATGTTCTTTGGGCAGCCTGTATAGTGTTAAGAAAACTGTCATATTGATACTCTCTTCTTCACCCCAGTCCACAGTTGATAAGTGTTCTCTAAGTCCATTATAATCTGCTAAGCGAAAATCTGGGACCGTTACTGAATTATCCCTACTATCATACATCCATTCAATGCTAAAGGTAATTTGACTTGTGGTCGCTTGAGCCGAGTTCCTCTGTAATTTCTAAATTATTAACAAGGGTTTCCTTGCTTGCCAGCACCAAGTCAAGTAGGTCATTTCCCTTGTAGGTTCTGTTACAAACTGCTTCAAAAGCAATCCTGAACTACTTCTAAAAAGTCGTTAGATTCTAAATTCCCTGTCAAGAAATTCCAATCAATCTGACTAAAGTTAAGTCCCCAGAATTACTACGTTATCGTCCTTGTGGCGTAACAATTTCCCCCCAAAGTAGTCTCCTTGTTCCCTATCTAAGTTTGGAGGACGGTAAATCGCGCCTAAAATAAATTTTTCACACCCTCTGAAATTCTATCCAGACAGACTCTGTATGTGTTATTTCAGATTTTATACCCGTTTTTATGCAACAATTTAAATGATCACGGACATAGAGTGCCACCCCACCCCTTCCCGATACTTCGTCTACTTGGAACAATTTAAAACCCTGAATGTGACATTCGGCAGGCATGTCCTGATTTTTCATATTAAACCATGTCTCAGTTATTGCAAAACATCAATATTACCCGTATCTGAAACTAATCCAACCTGTCCATCTTATTCCTAGCACTATGACTATTGGTGTAATATACATTTAAAGACCCTACTTTCTCTTTACCCTTCCTGCTCATTTCTGTTTTTCCACTATACATATTACTGTCCTTGTCACCTAGTGCCACTGGCTTTCCAATAACCCCTTATTCTGCCTATTACTAGTTCCCCTAGAATTTATAACATTACTACACTGGGACTTCACTGGTTCCCCCATAACCCATACCACTAACTTTTCCTAGTTTAAAGCCCTAACAGCTCCCTCCAGTGCAGTTGCCAGTGCCCCCACCCCAGACCTAGATAAGTGAACCCCATCCCTGGCATACATGTCATTTCTGCCATAGAAGAGTCCCAGTTGTCAATGAATGTTACTGCTTTTTCCCTTCAGTATTTGTCCAGCCAGCAATTTACACCAATTGCCCTGGACAACCATTCATTTCCAACTCCTCTCCTTGGCAAAATACACATATGACAGGGTTCCCACCCTTCTTCCTAATTCTGTCTATTGCTGACCTGTAGCTGCTAATCAGCTCCCCTCCTACGTCTGCCAACATCGTTGCCTCCAGCACTGAGACATTACCTCTCATGATGTCGTCCAGACGGCTAACAATATCTCATCCCAGCCTCAGGATAACATACCCTCTGCCTCCTATTCCTATCCTTAAGACAAAATTATGTTGAGAAACGCTTTGTTGAGTTCTGAACACAAATCAGTTAAGTCGGGTTTCGTGATATATAAGGTGTTGAGCTGAACACAAATCAGTTAAGTCGGGGTTTCCCTCGTGATATGTAAGGTGTTGAGCTGCAGGAGGGTTCCTGATACTAGAGCACATGATCATGTTGTACGGTAGCTCCGGGAAGGGGGGGAGGTTCTTGGTTTGTAATTTGTAGTTAGTGAAATAATACTATGCTTTGTTATGCTTATCCTTGTCTTGAATGCTTTGTTTCCACAATTGCGGCTTATGATGTACCGGGTTTACATCGAATATGAAATGTCAAATTTCTTTCCGCTGACGTGTAGGTTATGACAGAGAATAATTATTATATTATCACATACATATTTTGTTCCTGATGTATCTCTTCTTGTATGTACTTGTATGTACTGTTTTTAAATAAAATATAAAAAAAATTAGTGCAGAGATTTAAAAGTTTATGTGTGTGCGAGTTTTCATCTGAGCTGCCTCCCGGTGTTATCTCTACTACCACATTGTTTGTAATGTTCCTCCATTTTAGGTGCCTTTCGTTGAAATCCCCAGGAGCAAGATGTTGGGGGCAGGAGCTGGAAGATTTTCCAGACAGTAGTCAATTTTCAGAAGCTGTTCTTGGAATTGTTGGGACGTTGCATCCGGGGGTTTGTATACAACCACGATGACCAGGTTTTGATTCTCGATCTTTATTGTTAATACTTCAACTACATCATTTGAGGCATTTAGTAGTTCTGAACATATAAGTGACTCTGTGATATACAGGCCAACCCCTCTTTTTGCCTGTTCACTCTGTCACACCTGTATAGGTTGTAGCCCGGGGTCCATATTTCATTGCCCAAGTGATCTCTTATGTGGGTCTCTCAGAAAGCCGCAAACATAGCATTTGACTCTGTAAGCAGTCCACGCATGTAAGGTATCTTGTTGTTTGTAGCTGGCTTTTTGACCCTGTATATTTGCAAAGATGAATGTCGATGGAAATAAATGGCATAAAATGTTTGAGATAATTTTGAAAAATAAATGCATACAGCATAATGTGATCAAATGCATTTCGATAAAGCCACCGGGCCAATACGCGATCAGCATTATAATGCTGGTGTGTATTTTTTCCAAAGATGAATGTCGTTGAATTGGTGGTATTGGGGTCTTTTTTCTTTTTCCTGGCACTAATATCTGTATTGCAGTGCCCTTCCTGTTATATGCTGATCCATACCTTCTGCACTAATCTCTTGTGAGGAACTTCACCAAGGCCTTCTTGCAGTCCAAGAATGCAATCAACCCACTTCTTTCGTGTCATACTTCTGTTACCTTTGTCATTAAACTTAGAAGGTCACATAGACACAGGATTTGCCTCTAAGAATCTGTGCTTGGTTGTCATTTATAATCTTGTCTGTCTCCAGGGCATCTTACCACTCTCTCCTCCTGATAATCTTCTCCATGACTTTGTGTTACTATACACGTCAGTGACTGGTCTAGTAATTTAGTGCCTGTTTCTGTCTCCATTCAAAAATGGGAACTACATTTGTCGTCTTCATACCTCAGGTAGTTGCCCAATAAGGGATGGGTTGAAGATTGTGGTTAGTGGCACACAGCGTCTCTGCTCCCTCTAAGGACCCATGAGATGTTCAAATCCTATCGCCTTTGATGTCGAGGTCACTTACAGCTTCTTCACCTCCTTCTCAGTTGTGGCATGTCATCCAACACTTGTTAGTATATTCCTTTGTTGGTGTCCCCCCCCGTTCTGTCTCTCTCCCAGAGTCCTTCCTGTGTCCACCAAATACTTCCAAACTTTGTGCTGAGCTCCTCACTACCCTGATCGTTTCTGTGAGTTCCCCCACCTTCTTCCTCAGCCTGATCACCTGGTTTTACTTTTGTCTTCCTCCTAATGTAGCTATACAGTAGTTTGGTCATTGACTTTCGATGCTATGCTTTGCATTCATCGCTGGGCCTTCCTCTTATTTGTGCATACTTGTTTCTGGTTCTTCAACTAATCTCCTTATTTTCCTGGGTCCTTTTTGCCTTTTGTTCTTTTCCATTCCCTAGTGCACTTAGCTTTTGCCTCACTACACCTCGGTAAACCAAGGGCCTGTTCTGGTCTTCCCATTATTTCTGCTGCCCTGTGAACAATCCTTTCTGCCTCCTTACATTTTTGTTGTTATGTATTCCATCATTTATGATTGATTTTTTCTACCAATTCCTTGTCCCACTGAACCTCCTGCAGGAAGTTCCTCATACATGCACTTCACCTAATTGTGGCTGCAGGGGTCGAGACTCGTGCTCCTGGCCCCTGTGTGTATGTGCAATCCGCCACGGAGGGAAAGCTTTAACTCAAGTACCACACTTCAGCGCCATCAGGAAGGTGCAATGCTGCAAGGCAGCAACTGAAGAGGAGGGGAAGTTTTTCCTCAGAGTAGGCAGTGCGGGGGGTTGTCACCTAGCCGCAGCCTCTCTCTATAATGTGGGCCAATGGCTTGGTGCCATCTGGCACCACCACCATCCCCCTCCCCCATATGGGGTAGCAGGGTTGGAGTTATCATATTATGATATTGTGAAGATATAACAGCCAGCCCGAAGCTTTACCAGTTGCTTAGAACCGATCATGGGCTTCAGGAGAAAATGTTTCAAAGTATATTATTTATGGATTGCTATTATTTTGTGTAATTCCATTACCACAAAGAAAGGAAATGAGTAAATCTCAGTCCGTTTAAATATCCTGGTCTGAGGTACTCGAATGTTCTCAGGATACTCATGTCTCTCTTTATATTGTCCAAATTATTGTCTACCAGTCTACTCATCGATTAATATGGTATGTAAAAAATTCCCAAGGAGGATATTCAAGGTTGGGCTGTGGTTACATGTGGCGCCTGACCAGCTACTTTTTGAAGACAGCTGGGGTCTATCCCCTAAGTTTGCTGAAGATACAGTTAAACAATCTTGGGCCTCTGACACTAATTTTGTTGTCTCAGCACTACTCTTAGGTGCCCTTTTATGTGGGTGCTGCACCGCCTGCCGAGCACTCTGATTGGAGTGATGCCACAAGCAATTCAGGTAATTAATCCCCTTAGGATTTTCCAAGATATATTATCATGCATCTTTCTTTGCCCGCATTCCAGAATAAGGCACACAGTAATTTAGGTGTTTTATTGCATCGTATGTGCTATGAAGGTTCTCTGTAACAGTTTATCCAGCAATTCCTCCTGTATTGAAAGGACTGTTAGTGCTCAGCAATATTCCAGCTTAGAGAGAACAAGTGATTTAAAGATAATCATCATAGACTTGGCATCCCTATTTTGAAGGTCTTGTCCATCATAGTGATTTTTCTACCAAATGCAGATGTCAGAGCTTTGAAATGAGATATTCTAACATTATCACTCTCAGGTCTTTTATATTAGTTTTTCGCTTCTATTGTGTGGGCCAGAATTCTGTTTTGTACTCCGATGTTGTTTTAATTTCCTCAAGGTTTCCCATAGCCTGGAGAGATTTCAGGGGTCAACGCCCTCAGCAGGTCTGCACCAGGCTTCATGCTGATCAGAGCCTGATCACCCAGCTGTTACTGCTGGCCGCACGCAGTCCAACGTATCTAACTATAGCGCCTGGCTGGTCAGGCACCGACTTTAGGTGCCTGTCCAGTGCCTGTTTGAAGACAGCTAGGGTCTGCTGGTAATCCCCTTTGTATGCTGGGAGGCAGTTGAACACTTGGGCTCTGATACGATTGTATTGTCTCTCAACGTGCTAGGAGGCACCCTGCTTTCTGGCTGGGGGACGTTACATCGTCTGCCGAGTCTTTTGCTTTCTGGGTAGGAGTGACACCTGTGTGCTTGGTACCAATCCCCCATGATTTTCCAAGTGTAATAATAATGTATCTCTCCGCCTGCGTTCCAGGAGTACAGGTTTAGAACTCAAGCGCTCCCAATTGACGTGGTTTATTATAGGTTATGGGCCATGAAGGTTCTCTGTACATTATAGTTCAGCAATTTCACCTGCCTTGGAAAGGTGCAGTTAGGTGTGTGCTAAATATTCTAGCCTAGATAGAACAAGGACCTGGAAAAGTATCAACATGGGCTTGGCATCCCTGGTTTGGAATGGTTCTTATTATCCATCCTGTCATTTTCTAGCAGATGCGATTGCTACAGTGTTATGGTAATTGAAGGTAAGATCCTGGTCATGATCACCCCGGTCTTTAACATTAGTTTTTCCCTCTATTGTGTGGTTGGAAGGTTTTATTCTCCCAGATTTTAATTTCCTCAGTTTTCCATATCGGAGTAATTAAAATTTTCCCATCATTGAACTTTATTGTTTTCTGCAGCCCTTTTTAAAGAGGTTGATGTTTGCTTGAGTCTTGGTCTTCACGGGGACCCCGTCTTGGCGGGTTTTCCCGGGTGTCATCTGAAAGGAAGACACGGCACTGTTTTTTAATCCTTTTCATGTCCGATATAAGGATGAGGAACAGATGGGAGCGAGTACTGTGCCTTGTGGAACAGAGCTTTCACCGTAGCCGCCTTAGACTTTACTCTGTTGATTACTACTCTTTGTTTTCTACTTGTTAGGAAATTATAGATCCATCTACCAACTTTCCTGTTATTCCTTTATCACGCATTTTGTGACATAGGTTAGGATCTGATGCTAGGCTATCTTCCCAGTTTATATAAATTATGACTTCGTTTACTTGGTCCACCTTATATTTTTGATATTGAAGTTGAAATTGGAGAAGGCTCCTCGCGACTCATCACATTTGTTCGATCTGGGGCCCCTCTCATGCATGTCTGGACCTCTATTATATTGTGATCTGAGTATATTGTTTTGATATGATGACATTTCGTATCAGATCATCATTGTTAGTGAAGATGAGGTCCAGCGTATTCTCCAATCTTGTAGGCTCTATTATTTGCTGGTTAAGGTGATTTGGTGCAGAGATTTAAAAGCTCGTGTGTGCAATTTTCATCTGAGCTGCCTCCTGGTGTTATCTCTGCTACCACATTATTTGAAATATTCCTCCATTTTAGGTGCCTTAGGCTGAAGTTTTCCAGGAGCACAATGTTGAGGCAGGAGCTGGAAGGTTTTCCAGACAGTGCTCAATTTTCAGAATCTGTTCCGGGAAATTTTTTGGGACGTTGCATCCGAGGCTTGTATACAACCACAATGACCAGGTTTTGATTCTCGATCTTTACTGCTAAAACTTCAACTACATCATTTGAGGCATTTAGTAGTTCTGAGCATATAAGTGACTCTGTGATATACAGGCCAACCCCCCTTCCTTTTTGCCTGTTCACTCTGTCACATCTGTATAGGTTGTATCCAGGGATCCATACTAGAGTAATTTGAAATTTCTCTTCATTGGCAGCTGGGTGCACATGGCAGCTGGGTGCACATGACAGCTGGGTGCACATGGCAGCTGGGTGCACATTACAGCTAGTGCACATGTCAGCTGGGTGCATATGGCAGCTGGGTGCACATATCAGCTGTGTGCACATGACAGATGTGTGCACATGGCAGTGGGTGCACATGGCAGCTGGGTACACATGGCAGCTGGGTGCACATGGCAGCTGGACACATGGCAGTTGGGTGCACATGGCAGCTGGGTGCACATGACAGCTGGGGGCACATGGCAGCTGGGTACACATAGCAACTGGATAAAATGGCAGTTGGTTATACAAGCTTAGTAAGGGAACATTGACAGCTAGTGTACTGATAGTGAGGTTAATGCCCCGTTAACTCACTCTTATATAAGTCCAATAATGTACTTTATGTTCATATATGCCTAGGTATGTGCAAAACCCTCAGGGGCAATATTGCCCAGGTGAATGTCAGCCAATCAAATTAGATCTGTGTAGGTAGGCGGAAGGTCAATCTACTTCCTTGGATCAAAAGCTTTTCAGCAGTTTCTTGGCACTGCCTCCCTCAGGTGTGTGTCGCTTATGTAATGGAATGTGTATATAAGCCAAGGGAGCAGACTCCGCTTATATCACTCTTTATTAAGACATTATGGTAAGAGTCGCTCTTCATAGAGTCTGATGTACTCACATCATGGTAAGAGTCGCTCTTCATAGAGTCTGATGTACTCACATCATGGTAAGAGTCGCTCTTCATAGAGTCTGAAGTACTCACATCATGGTAAGAGTCACTCTTCATAGAGTCTGATGTACTCATATCATGGTAAGAGTCGCTCTTCATAGAGTCTGATATACTCATATCAAGGTAAGAGTCGCTCTTCATAGAGTCTGATGTACTCACATCATAGTAAGAGTCACTCTAAATAGAGTATGATGTACTCACATCAAGGTAAGAGTGGCTCTTCATAGAATCTGATGTACTCACTTCATGGTAAGAGTCGCTCTCCGTAGAGTCTGATGTACTCATATCAAGGTAAGAGTCACTATTCATAGAGTCTGATGTCCCTCATCAAGGTAAGAGTCACTCTAAATAGAGTATGCTGTACTCATATCAAAGTAAGAGTCACTCTTCATAGAGTATGTTGTACTCACATCATGGTAAGAGTCGCTCTTCATAGAGTATGATGTACTCACATCAAGGTAAGAGTCACTCTTCATAGAGTATGATGTACTCACATCATGGTAAGAGTCATTCTAATAGAGTATGTGTTTTAAGATAGTTTTACTAAAAACTTCATTTTAATATCAACTTGTCTACTGACGGGAAAGTTATCAGCCCTCTAGTTTCTTTCTTGTTTATATCGTCTAAAGTGAGAAAGTCGCTTTGGATATAATAATGATATTTAGCGGTGGTTTGTATGTAATCGTGGGTTGTATGTAATGTGGGTTCCAACAATGTTTGCACCAATAACTCATTACATGTGGGTTAGCAATAAACTGCTGACTTTAAATTGTTCAACAACTGCTGACCATGTCGGGTTTCAAAATTTGCTGACATGATTTCCAACAACTGTGAACATTCCATTGACCTTGTCGTATCAAAACGTTGAGGCACAGTCTGCGGTTCCTATACAATCTCTGTAATCTGCAGAATACCTTTGTAACTTGTCTGATTGTGACCATCTGAGTTCATTACTTTGTAACTTGCTCGACTATCAAACTGGGTCAGCCTGGACCCATTTACCTCTGTAATCTTTGACTGCCCACAGGATGATGGGGTATAAAAAGATTCAAACTAACATAGAGTCTGATGTACTACATCAAGTTAAGGTCACTCTTCATAGTATGATGTACTACATCATGGGAGTGCTCTTCATAAGTACTGCTCACATCAAGTTAGAGTCACTCTTCATAAGTATGCTGACATCATGGTAAGAGTTCTTCATAGATAATGCTGACACTCACACAGTTAAGGTCTCTTCATAGAGTATGTTGTACTCACATCAGGTAGTCCTCTTCATAGAGCATGTGTACTCACATCAGGTAAGGTCACTCTTCATAGGTATGACTGCTCACATCAAGGTAGAGTCACTCTTCAAAATGCTGTACATCATATCAGTGAGTCCTCTTCATAGCATGATGTACTCACATCATGGTAGAGGTCGCTCTTCATACGAGTATGATGTACTCACATCAAGGTAAAGTCACTCTTCATAGGTATGATGACTACACATGGTGGTCCACAACTTCATGACCTTTTTTTAAGATAGTTTTTAACTAAAAATTCATTTTAATATCATACTTGTCTACTGAGGGAAAATTAAAGACCTCTTAGTTTCTTTCTCTGTTTAAATATCGCTATAAATGAGAAAGTCCTGGATATAATTGAATGGGTTTTGTACAAGAGGTTCCAACAACTGCTGACACATGCGGGTTCCAACAACTGCTGACACATGCAGGTTCCAACAACTGCTGACACATGTGGGTTCCAACAACTGCTGACACATGGCAAGGTTCCAACAACTGCTGACACATGCGGGTTCCAACAACTGCTGACACGTTCCACAACGCTGACACATGCGGGTTCCAACAACTGCTGACAATGCGGGTTCCAACAACTGCTGACACATGCGGTTCCAACAACTGCTGACACATGCGGGTTCCAACAACTGCTGACACATGCGGGTTCCAACAACTGCTGACACATGCGGGTTCCAACAACTGCTGACACATGCGGGTTCCAACAACTGCTGACACATGCGGGTTCCAACAACTGCTGACACATGCGGGTTCCAACAACTGCTGACACATGCGGTTCCAACAACTGCTGACACATGCGGGTTCCAACAACTGCTGACACATGCGGGTTCCAACAACTGCTGACACATGCGGGTTCCAACAACTGCTGACACATGCGGGTTCCAACAACTGCTGACACATGCAGGTTCCAACAACTGCTGACACATGCGGGTTCCAACAACTGCTGACACATGTGGGTTCCAACAACTGCTGACACATGAGGGTTCCAACAATTGCTGACACATGTGGGTTCCAACAACTGCTGACACATGCGGTTCCAACAACTGCTGATACATGCGGGTTCCAACAACTGCTGAAAATGCGGGTTCCAACAACTGCTCACACATGCAGGTTCCAACAACTGCTGACACATGCGGTTCCAACAATTGCTGACACATGCAAGTTCGAACAACTGTTGACACATGCAGGTTCCAACAACTGCTGACACTGAGGGTTCCAACAATTGCTGACACATGTGGATTCCAACAACTGCTGACACATGCGGGTTCCAACAACTGCTGATACATGCGGTTCCAACAACTGCTGACACATGGGTTCCAACAACTGCTCACACATGCAGGTTCCAACAACTGCTGATACATGCAGGTTCCAACAACTGCTGACACATGCAGGTTCCAACAACTGCTGACACATGCAGGTTCCAACAACTGCTGACACATGCGGGTTCCAACAACTGTTCACACATGCAGGTTCCAACAACTGCTGACTCATGAGAGTTCCAACAGCAGGTGACACATGCGGGTTCACCCTGGTCAGTGGGTTAATGTAACTAGAGACAGGTTCCAACAACTGCTGACACATGCGGGTTCCAACAACTGCTGACATATGCGGGTTCCTTCAGCTGCTGACACATGCAGGTTCAAAAAGCTGCTGACACTTACGGGTTCCAACAACTGCTGACACATGCGAGTTCCAACAACTGCTGATACATGTGGGTTCCAACAACTGCTGACACATGCGGGTTCCAACAACTGCTGACTCATGCGGGTTCCAATAACTGCTGACACAGCGGTTCCAACAACTGCTGACACATGCGGGTTAAAACAACTGCTGACACATGCGGTTCCAACAACTGCTGACACATGCGGGTTCCAACAACTGCTGACACATGCGGGTTCCAACAACTGCTGACACATGCGGGTTCCAACAACTGCTGACACATGCGGGTTCCAACAGCTGCTTGACACATGCGGGTTCCAACAACTGCTGACACATGCGGGTTCCAACAGCTGCTTGACACATGCGGCTTCACTCTGGTCATGTACATAAATCGCCTTGAAAATGATATATATAATATCGAAAACTGAATAGGAAGAGAAATTTGTAATAGTTGGATATCTTTAATGTTGACAGAAACGTTTCTCCTGTCAGCAGGCTTTTCAGTCTAATACAGAGGCAGGGATAGCAGAGATGATGCAATCACTCCATCTACTTGAAAATAGTTTTTGATAGACTAATTACATCTTTTTTGTTCTCTTCTGTGCCTGCCGCTCTGTATTTGATGGAACCAACTGTTATGAGACGGTGACGCCTTTCTTCAACC
>WNWK01046327.1:0-14362 GCA_009830355.1 Cherax destructor | reverse complement strand
CTGCCGCCTCCCTGCCCGCTTCTTCCCGCTGGTATGATGGTTCTCTATTCATAACCCCCATGAACGTTAAACTCCCAGCAGTACATTAAGGATATCTGTTCATATTGGAAAGTTTATCAATTACAACTTTCGGAAAATACCAATATTTTCCACAATACTTATCTATGTTCATGTTATCGTAGTGGGTTATAGATCTACTCAGGCTTCTAACTGCATTCCTATAGCTATCATTTTCATGATTTATTTCTCTCCTAATATTATTCCTAATGCTAGACACAGATATACCAAAGTTATATTCTACATTCTCCTTATGGGTGCTCTTCTTGGCTAACATATCAACTTTATCATGAAGGAGTAATCCAATGTGTGTGACGGAATCCATAGCAAATGTACATTAATTCCTTTGTCCCTGATTTTTGAGTATCTATACCTGGCTTCTCCAATGAGCATGCTGTAAGAGTCATTATATGAGTCAAGAGCCTTCAATGATGACATAGAATCAGTAATGATGATAGAGTCAAGCTCAGTGTCATAAGTTAGCTTTAGTGCCATAAGGATTGCAAACAATTCAGTTTGTAGTGTAGACGCCCAGTTGTTAATTCTTATGCCTAGTTCAAAAAAATTATTATTGTTCTTAACTAAGGAGGTGGCAACCAGAGCAGATGCAGCCCTGCCAGAAGACTCCTGTTTAGATCCATCAGTGTATATAACTTGAGATAACTTATTACTACCAGCTAGGCGAGAAATTTCTTCTTGAGCAGTTGCTTTAACAAGTGATTTAAGGAAGGGATTACTAGCAATGAGCTTCTTGGGAGGGACTTGCAGGTATGTGATATTAAATGAACACATCTTCCATGGAGGGGTGAAATGCTCTTGTTCCCTACAGTGATACAATTCATGCAGGTTGTAAAACTTAATGTAATTGCATGTTTTCACAATCCATTTAGATATGTGAGTATTTACTTCTAGACATTTAGTAAGATTCATGGTGACAGTGTCTGGTTCATTTCTTAACATTCTAATACCAAGTACAGTGTTAATCTCAACAATCCTATCACTGATACTAGTAATACTAAGCTCCTTCCTCATATTAAGAACCTTTGTAGATTTGGGACAGCCAAGAATAATTTTGAGAGCTTCATTTTTCATTAACTCCAAGGGTCGGAGAGAACTTTCTCGAGCTAAGCCACCCTGGTCACTGTGATGGCTCCCTCTGATAAACTCACCCCTCAGAACCCACTCACGCTCTGGACCAGTACAAATAAGTCTGAATAGATAATTATAATAATTATGGTATGGATAATTTTAAGTGGACTGTATAGTTTTAGATATAGGATATAGGACTGATTGAGGAGAAGGAGAGAGCACAATCAATTAACATCCACTCACCCTCCATCTGCGTCTTGGGTGTTCACTGGAGATCGTTGACCTAACTAAGGTACATATACCTATTATAACAATCCTATCGGCCGACAACAGACTGCTATAAAAGACAAGTACTTAGCTGTATGTGAGGGAGTCATCTGCTTTGTTGACGTTCCCTCGCACAGTAGCGATTATACTGCCGGCAACGACGATGGTATGGGTTGTCCCGCTGAGTCAAAGAAGATTAATTTCCTTGATCTCTCTTATGCCAATGGGACCGGGCGTTTACTTAACATGCGGTTGATCGGGAGTAGCGATTCATCTCCTCTCGCTATTTCCCATTATTACAGTTTATACGTATAATTTTAAACACTATGTACATTATGACTTAATGCCCCACTAGTTTATACACATTCACAGTCTCTATACCGAAATTCAGAGTCGATGAGTGGAGATGGAAATGACCATCTCTTCCATATCCAACATGGCGGTCCCGGATAGCGTCCCTTCACTAGCCGCACCCGGTACATTCACTTCCAGTTATTTATAAATCTGCTTCACTAGATTCACGTCTCACCGTATTCATTAAGTATATTCCAGTCTCTTCTATTACGAAAATCACCCAGAATCAGGGTTTACGACCGTATCTTGTCGTGTCTTCGCTTCACTAGCGCCCAAATTAGGCCTAAATCTCGATACCCCATTAAGTCGGGGGCCACACATTATTTCACCAAATTGTCGCCCGAATATTGGACTTTCCGGACCGAATGTCCCACGAATTACGCATCGCACACTTTGATATCACTTCATATTACGAAGCGATGCCATTAAGTCCGGTCAGGTTGACGCAATCGCCAAATTCCCAAGAGCATTTCGCCCCGATATCTTGGGTCTATACCTCTCCACATGTGACTCGTGCCCTCAGCCCAGCCTACCGCGATCCCCTCAAGCCCCGCCTATTCGATGGTTTTGTCTTCATACCTAGATAAACGTTGAACCACCAGCAGCACATTAAAGATATCTATTCATATTGGAAAGTTTATCAATTGCAACTTTCGGAAAATACCAATATTTTCCACACTGTGGCCGGGCAGAGTTCCTTGATAGACGATTCAAATTGCACCATCTTGCACAAGGAGTTTCCAGCCCTCCCTGGACTGAACAGCTGTCCTCCTGGTAGGTCGAATCACACTTCCTTCCTCTGGCCTCACCTGGTCTGTGTCGTCTTCAACATCACTCGTGTCACTTTCCCTTAGGTTTTTGTTCACAGTTGATAGAACTCCCTTTAATTCCATGGGGATTAACTTATTAATAGTGCGAAAACTCTTTTCACCATGGCACAACACTTTGACATTCCTGACAACACCCTGAGCGTCTAGATGCAATGTTACTATCTTACCCAGAGGCCACAATGTTCTAGGTTGTTCAGTATCAATTAACACAATGTCACCCGGTTGAATATTCTGTCGATTCGCCGCTTCTGACCTACCATAAAAGTGTTCACGTAGTGTAAGAAGATACTCTTTATGCCACACAGTAGACCAGTGATTAATTACTTTATTTAACATGTTAAATTTATCACTTAACACTGTCACATTATTATAATCCTCATCAACTTCCTCAGTATTATCTCTATAGATAGGTGCAGCTTCCAGTTTCCACCCACATATCAAGTGAGAAGGAGTCAGTATTTCTGCTTCGGGAGTATCAATTATGTACGAGAGAAGACGATTATTTATCCGATTCTCTGCCTCCACTAATACTGCCCGGAATTCCTCCAAGTTAATTCGTTTCCGGTGTAGTACTTTACGCAGACACCTCTTCACTGTACCTATCAGTCTTTCATACAATCCCCCTTGCCAGGGGGCCCTGGGAGCTATAAACTTCCAGCCACACCCTCGCTGATTTAGTAGTGACTGTACCTCATTACTCTCAGTTAAACGTACAGGTGGTCCATTGAGTTAAATAATGGGTAAACAATTCTATGTGGACAATTTCCTGGGTGTGACGTCAACCAAAGAGGAACTAATAAGGATATATGAAGGGGCTAATGGCATAATGCAGGGTGCAAATATGCCTCTCAGGGAGTGGAACAGTAATTCGTCCATGTTAAAGGACCGAATAAGTAAAGACAATCCCGGAGATGGAGTATCTGGGTGTAGCAATGTATTAAGACTGACTTGGGATACTGAGAGATTTCTTATTGTTAAAGCCTAATAATTATAGTATGCCCAATAAATTAACTAAGAGAGTCCTACCTGCTGAAGTTTCAAAATGCTTCGATCCACCCCACAGGATGGGTATGGGGTGCATAATAAAGATATCAAACTCAACCACTCGGTCCGTGACCAGGCCTCCTGTTACAATCCGAGGGAAATTATTGATACAAGAGGCATGGAAGCAAAAGTGTGCTTGGGATGAAACCCTACCTGAGGAATTCATTAGCAGGTGGGAAGAATTAATTGGTGATTACTTTACTTTACATTACGAGAAAATTCCAATGTTGGAGTTCCCGCGTCGGACGGCGAATCAAGAAGGGAATAATATACTCTACATTTTTTTGTGATGCTTCTAAATTGGCGTACGGAGCAGTCGCTTATATTCAATGTGATGAAGATATTTCTCTTGTCATGTCTAAAGCTAAAGTGGCTCCAATTAAATTACGTACCTTACCTCAGTTGGAATTAACAACCATTTATGTGGGTGTCAAATTAGCTGATTATATACGGAGTAAATTGCCGGAGATAAATATTAGCGACACCATAATTTGGTCTGATAATGACGTATCGTTGCAGTGGATCCGCGAAACAGCAAGATTGTGTACGTGCAAAATAGTCGCAAAAAATTAATGAGATACAATTTTAATCCTTTAACAACGAAATCTGCCCGGCCGCAGTGTGGAAAATATTGGTGTTTTCCGAAAGTTATACTAAACTTTCCAATATGAATAGATATTATTAATGTGCTGCTATTGACTTCACATTAATCTGAGTATAAAAATAAGAACCAAGAGATTGTTGTACAAAAGTGGTATACAATACAGACAAGATGAAAAATTAAGACACATGTGCAACATCTTTATAGTAAACGTTTCGCTATCCAGTGGCTTTATCAATACAAAATTCAAGGACATAATATGAAGAGAGTAGAACTATATACAAAAGATGAGGTAATCAGTCCCTCAGCCTAGGAGTAGGTGTGTTCAGCACCGCTGGTGTAGAGAATCTGAACATAACCTGCACATAACCTTCACATAACCTTCTTCACGGCTACGACTACAACTATACCCATCTCTTTGGGTATGATCTACTTCCACTGGGGAATCCCGCCTACCAGTGACTACCCGTCCCTCTCAGCTGACGCCTATTTAAGGTCAAGCATTCTTACCTGGACTTCAGATTCTCTACACCAGCGATGCTGAACACACCTACTCCTAGGCCGAGGGACTGATTACCTCATATTTTGTATATAGTTCTACTCTTTTCAAATTATCTCCTTGAATTTTGTATTAATAAAGTCACTGGTTGGCGAAACGTTTACTATAAAGATAAGAGATTGTTGCGCAGATGCGAAGTCAGCGTGGTACGCTGAGCTGGGTTACAGCTTAGGTCAGTCACGTGTAGATATCGATAGGCTCCGGAGGTCGTGAGTGAAATGCAGGTGGGAATTTGGCGTGTGAAACGACAAAAACGTGAGTAGTGGTTTCATTTCGTAATTAGAAAGTGTTGTAACTGCGCTCCGTGCATAATGTGGGACAATAAGTCCGGGAATCACCATAATGGAGTGGTAAATTGTCAAAACAATGAGTGATACCACGCAGACGTGGGTAGTCATTGTCAAGGAACCTCGGCGTGGTAACCACAGTTAGTTAGTTTGATATCTTTATTATGCACCCCATACCCATCCTGTGGGCGGTAGTCAAAAGATTACAGAGGTACATAATGGGTCCAGGGACTGGACCTCAAAGTTTGATAGCTGAGCAAGTTACAAAGGTAATGAACTCAGATGGTCACAATCATGACAAGTTACAAAGGTATTTGCAGATTACAGAGGTATATATAGGGTCCAGAGACTGGGCCCCAAAGTTTTGATAGCTGAACAAGGTACAATGATAATGAATTCACTTGACTATCTGGCTGAATACGGTCGCAAACCCTGATTCTGGGTGACCATCATGGTGTGAATTATAGTCGGTGAACATTGTGGGACGTTAAGTCCAGTGAATCAGAGGTATAAATCATTGGAAGGAAAAGAGGTGGATCGGGTGGCATCAAGTGAAGAGACGCCATCCGGGACCGCCATGTTGGGTATAAAGGAGATGATCGTTTCCATCTCTACTCATCGACTCTGAATTTCGGTATAGAGACGATGAAAGTGTATAAACTAGTGGGATATTAAACCATAGTGTGTATAGTGGTTAAAGTTATGTGAATAAACTGTAAGAAAGGGAAATAGTGAGAGGATACGAATCGCTACTCCCTGATCAACTACATGGTAATTTAACAGTCCGGTCTCGAGGACCGAATAAGGGGTGAGTGAATATTAATTGTACTCTCTCCTCCTTCTCCTCAATCAGTCCAATATTAGCCCATACAGTCCACTAAAATTAACAATACCGTAACTCTTGATGTTACCCATTCTTATTAAACTGGTCTAGAGCGGAGGTGGGTTCAGACGTGTGGAAATATCGAAGGGAGTCATTTCAGAGACCAGGGTGACTCAAGTTTTCTCACACGCCTAACGGGGGTAACCGGGGTAAAATTATATTGGCAGTCATCTCCACGGGAGAATATTTGTCGTAAGTGGTGGTGAAGCCCAGGCAGGTAATCTCTTAATTTCCCATAACATCGTTTCTGGTGTTCAGTAATTCTGTGCAAATGAACGACTCTGGCATACATGTCAAAACCCCCTTGTTGCTTGTTCTTTCTCTCTCATCTAAAAAAGTTGTACCTCGTTATTCAAAGTGGTCTTTTGTGTGGGTCTCTATGAAGGCTGCAAACATCGCATGTGACTATTCTACAAGTCCATTGATGAAAGGTATTTTGTTGTTGTTGATGGCTTAAGGTCCTGTACCTGGAGTTTACCTGTAGAGAGTCCCAGGGGTCAACGCCCCTGTGGCCCGGTCTGTGACCAGGCCACAGGGTGGCCTGATCAACCAAGCTGTTACTACAAGCCACACGCAGTCCAACGCATGAATGAACCACAGCCTGGCTGGTCAGGTATACAGCAGACCGTCATTTAGCACGAGTTTATGTTGCACGATTTGGGTATTGTGTGACTGAAGAATTGCAGCACATTTTTATCTAACACAACATAAAATTAACTTTACACGGTTCGCGGGAGGGGAAAAATTTTTTGAGCGCAAGGTCGCCCGCAGTGGGTTACACCATTGAGTCAAAGGGGGAGACCTACAGCTATCCCTCACCACCCTCAGCCACCCACACCACCCTCCCAGCTTTCAGTTTGGTTCATACGCATGCAGGACGACAATAATCAGGAAGCTCACTGTGTTTATTTACATACATTTTCTCATTTTCATCGCATTTTGATAAATCTGCCAAGCAATCTTGGCACCCAGTAAGCATACAAGTGTTCCTGCAAGTGACTGACTTTCTGAATGACTTGACTGGCTTACTGAATGGCTTGACTGACTTACTGAATAGCTTGACTGACTTACTGAATGGCTTGACTGACTTACTGAATGGCTTGACTTACTGAATGACTTGACTGACTTACTGACTGAATTTGGGCGTCTTTATCATGCTGCTACGTTATTTATGTTATACCTAATATTATTCTGGAATGATAGGTAGATAACTTATTGATAGTAATAATAAGTATTATTATACAATATTTTATAGTGGTGATCTCATACCTCCACACACCATGGTGGTGCATGAGTAACTGATGCTAGAGAGACTGCTGTAGTGTTTAGAATCTCAGGTTAAAGTGCTGAAGAAGGAGGTTCTACTTCTTCAGGAGGAAAATAGGAGGCTGAAGCTTCGCCTAGAATGGTTTGGGAGTGAGTTAGTTACCATTTTGTTACCATTTTGTCCTAGGCACATGTCGATTAGACACTAGGCCTGTTGTATGTATGTGTGTGTGTGTGTAACGAAACACTTCGAAATGTTTCGGCCCCGCCGGGAATTGAACCTGGGCCCTCCCTGAGTGAAGCAAGAGCGCTAGCCACCATGCCATTGGGGCATGTGTGTGAGATGGTTGGTGCTGGTGAGGAGGAAATGGTTACCAACAGTGAGAGTCGCAGCCACTTTAAGTGGCAAGTGGTTCACAATTCAGGAAGAAGGAAGATTAATAGAGAAGATGTAAAGGTAGGAAATCAATTCTCTGTTCTCCAGGACGAATGTACTTCAGTGGTTAGTGAGGTTAAAGGTACCACTGACTTCCCTGCTAATCAAACTCTCAGGTAAGATATATGGACCGTGCTTTTTGTAACAGAGATAGGAAGGTCAGACAGAGGGTGTGCCTCCCAGGAGCTGGTATTGGTGACATAGTCAGCAGGTTGGATAATATTGTGTCAGGTAATGGGAACAAGCCCATTATCTGTCTTAGTGCTGGTGGAAATGACATTAGGAAGGGCAGAAGACAGGAGCTACTAGATAAGTACAGGTCAGCCATAGAAGTAGTTAGGTCTAAGGGAGGGATCCCAATCATATGTAGCATTTTGCCTAGAAAGGGAGTGGGCAATGAATGGATGTCTAGGGCAATTGGTATAAATTTCTGGCTAGACAGCTACTGCAAGGAACTTGCAATTCCATTAATTGATAACTGGGACAAATTCTATGGCAAACGTGATATGTATGCAAGGGATGGGGTTCATCTCTCTGGGGCTGGAGTGGTTGCATTAGCTGATTCGATTGAGGGGGGTCACTGGAGACTTGTCTAGGACTTTAAACTGATAGATTATAGAGGTATGGGTGTTTGTGGGAAACGATCAGGTTGTAGTATTAGGCCTGGAAACAGCAGATATTGCCAGGATACCTCAGGGATATGTTTAAAAGACAATATTCAAAATAAAGTTGCTAGTAAAGGCAAAGCAATTGATCAACAAACAAAGAGAGATAGTAGAGGGCAACAAGTGACTGGCTCCCTTTAGGTTTACTATACAAATAGTATGAGTCTAAGAAATAAGATAGATGAGCTAAGATTACTTGCAAGTGCAGTTAATATAGATATTATTGCTAGAACAGAGACTTGGTTCAACCTGAAAGATGGAGAAATGCCTTCCAAGTGCAACATACAGGGTTATAAACTATTCCACACTGATAGGGTCAACAGGAAGGTGGTGGTGGCATGATGTGTCAGAGATAATTTAAATTGTTGTTTAGACAAGATATATGATTAGAAACATCGGACACAGAATCCATTTTACAGTTCCTCGATGGTCGTGAAAATTAATTTTGGTGTGATTTACAGGCCCCCAAGCCTGGATAGGAACGCGTAAGCTGCTATGGGACGATATGAAAATGTTGTGTTAATGGGAGATTTTAACTTTGACAAATTGATTGGAACAATGGACAGGTAATCTTGAGTCTAGTGACTTTCTTGATACGGTTCAGGATTGTTTTTAAAACAGTTTGTGACAGAACCACCTAGAGGTAGCAACTTGCTTGATTTGGTTCTTTGCAATCAAAGAATTACTAATTAATAATCTTGAGGTTAATGAAGAGCTTGGGGAAATGATCACAAATCACTTAGTTTCAATATACAGTGGACCCCGGCTAACAAACAAAATTCATTCCAGAAGCCTGCTCAATGCCATTACTGAACGAATTTACTTCTTAAGAAATAATGTCATGTAGGTTGTCTATTTCAGACCCCAAAAATACACTTCTACAAGCACTTACAATATTATACTTACATAATTTAATGATAAACTCTTTGAAATGCCTTTTGAATCGCAAAAAATGCAATAAAATAACGTTTTATAGCATTTTTTAATATATATAAATTATTTACATATTTTTAAAAATCATATTAAAAATCTATAAAAATAAATATTATTATGGGGTCCACTGTACCATGGAATTACCCAGGTAACTGCAATCAAGTCCCTGTTCCAGACTTTTGCTTAGCCGACTTCATGGGGCTGAGAAATTACCAGGTGCCAGATGTAAACCAGGGTGCGAAATACGCCGCCTATCACTGTAGGAGCTGCCAGAAGACCGTATTTTTTCTCCAAAATGCAAGTTATACTTTTGTATCATACTGATCAATATTACTCTGTTTAATCATCTTCCAGTGGTCTGTCTCAGGTAACCCAAATAATCCCTACAGATTCATTAAATAAGGACACTGGATCTCGCCAGATCCAAGAAATAAGAGAACCATTGACCGGATTCAAACTGGTATCCTCGACCGAAACAAATAAGCGGATGGAGTTTTAGGGGACCGTATCAAACACCCAAACAATAACAATAACTTAAAGGTAAGATTGTCCCAAACACTTACACATGCAAATAAAATAGATACAATACAAATAGACGGATCACCACTTCAGGGAAGCTATTAGTAGAATATACAGTAAAATTAAAAACAAAATCAATCATGAAACCCCTGTGTAGTATCAACCAACCAAACAAACATTCCACTAGATGGATTACATGCAACTTCTGTGGTAAATGCTGCCACGCCCCTTGTGCAGGCATTCAAGAATTACTACATGAGATATTAAACAAGGGAAGTGTTTTTATGTATGCCCAAATGAGCGAACTGTGAAAAAATCACATCAATATTAAAAATGACAACATCAAATCGGACTTCATAAAAAAAATGACAGATTCTATAACAGTTGGGGAAAAAAAAATCTCTGATGGTATCGCCCCTGGTACAGATGTTGGGAAAAGGTAGACAGTAACTGTAAGAATGGAAAATAAATGACAGTGACCTGAAGAGGGACAGGAGCTCTAGTGAAATAAATGATTGGGAAACAGGGTGACAAAGACACAAAAAACAGGTTACAAACTAGCAATACCACGGTAGATAGTAAACAGGGGGATGCCCAGGGAAATACTAAAGATAAATTACCAGAAACTGATGAAGGCTCCATTGTTAGCACTAGTGTCGAAGACAGAAACGAGACAGAAACACACCATCAATAGGAAAACAATGGGGAATACAGTCGCAAAAAGACCAGGGCAAACGGAAACCGGGCCTATGTGAATATTATGCACTTGGTATCTGCAGGCATGGAAAATCTGGGGGAAAACAGATGGGACATGCAATTATGATCCCAGAAAATGCTGTGCCCATATGAAAACAGGCAAATGCATCCTCCAGTCCTGTAGTTTTTTCCACCCTGAAATGTGCCACCATCAATTCAGGAAAGACAGTGTTTTAACTTATATTGCCAGGCATACCACCTAAAGGGTACGAGGCGAACAGAACATCCAGATCATGGCAAAACCTGGGTAGCCACACCCCTCCAGAGAGAGAGGTTTTTTAGTGCCAGGAAGGAAAAAAAAGGCAGGAAATGACAGAAATTGTACACCAACCAATAGACTAATAGATTGCTCATTGCTTTATAATTTGTTCATGATTGCAACCATGTATAGACGTAAGTAAATTTACTTACTTACATGTTCAGCTATAAAAAATTTCCCAGTCCCTGGCCCAAATTTTGTCCCCCCTTTTAATTTTTTTACTAGCCCACAGGAGGGGTTTGGGCGAAATAAAGATATCAAACTAACTAAAAATTTTAACATTTTGGGGGGGAAAACACATAATAGCCCACTCCAAACAACAGATATTAGTGCCGGGGAAAAAGACCCCATACCACCAATCCAACGACATTCATTTTTTCAAATATAAGGCCCAAAAAAACAGCAACAAAAAACAAGATACCTTCACGGGGACTGAAAAAGTCAAATGCTAGTTTGGTTTTTAAGACCCACATAAGAGATCATTTAAAAGAAATATGGACCCCAGGCTACAACCTATACAGGGGAAGATGAAAAAAAAGGGGAAGGGCCCTTTTTAAAACCCGAGTCATTTTATGTTCAAAACCCGCCCCCAAAATTTTAAGTTTACCCAAAAAAGATCGACCCCCAAAAGGTCATCGTGGTTGATAAACCCCGACAACGTCGCAAAAATTTCCCCGAACGGCTTTTGAAAATTGACCACTGCTAAAAAAATTTCCAGATCCTGCCCCCAAATTTTTGCCCGGGGGGGTTTCCCAATTTAAAGGGGACCTAAATGGAGGAACATTGAAAAAATGTGGAAGAGATAACACCAGGGGGCAGTAAAGAAACTCCCCAAATGAATTTTTTAAAACTCTGCACCAAATTCCCCTTTAAAAAACCCGCAAATAGTAGAACCCCGAAGAGAATACGCTGGACCTCATTTTTACCAACAATGATGATCTGATACGAAATGTCATCATATAAAAAAAATATACTCAAATCACAACATAATAGAGGTCCGACTTTGGGGGGGGCCCCCCCGATCAACAAAATACGATCACCCGCGATGGACCCTTTCCCCAAATTAACTTCAATAAAAACATAAGGGGGGGGCCCAAAAACCCCAAACCCCAAATGAAAAAAACTGGGAAGATAAAACATCAGGATCTACCTATGTCTAGAAAAATTTAAAATCTGTGGCATTTTAGGTTTGCTGGGAAAAAAGGAAAAAGGGGGAGGAGAAGATGCAACAGGAGAGGCCCCCCCATACAGGCGAAGGCAAGAATAACAGAGGGGAAAAAAGGGGCCCAAAAATATCTGAAATAAAGGGAAACACATGGGGAAATAGCAACATCGAATTAAAACAAAAGGGAAATCAAAAAGGGAAACAAGAAACCGGAAGAACAAAAAAACCCTAAATGAAATTGAAAGAAACCAAAGCATTTCTTTTCTAATGCAAAATCAAAGTGGGAAAATAACCATATTTTTACTTAAAAAAAGGGGGGCCTAAAGATGAAAAAGAAAGGGAAAAAGAATGAGATTTAAAGCCCAGAACTGTTTTTAGGACCCTAACCAGACGGGAAAATCAAGATAAATTTTTTTTTGAGAGTGCCACAGAACTTGAAGACGCATGCCTTTTCCCTCACCCCACGCCAAATGACTTCGAAAAGGGGCCAAAAGAATCCCCTGCACTCGCCCAGGCCCAGACTCATGGAACTTGTGTTATCAAGAACTGCAAGAAGCCCCACAGTGCTTTTAACATCCATGGGGGAGGGGGGAACATTGGGGTGTCCCCCGTTATTAAAACAAAGACATAGCCCCACTCCCAAAGGGGTAAAGCAATAGCAAAGAACTACAGACCAATAGCGCTAACGTCCCATATCATAAAATTTTTTTTAAAGGGTTCTGGGGGCAAGATTGCCACCATCTTGGGTACCACAATTGCACAACCCAGGGAGCAGGGGGTTTTGGGGCAGGCGCTTCTGTCTGTCCCAACTACTGGGCCACACAACAAGGGCCTGGGGGGGTCTAGAAACAAACAGAATGCAGATGTTATATACAAGACTTTTCAAAAACCTTTGAAAGGGGGACATTTAAAAAACACACAAAAAGGGGAAAAGGAATAACAGGAAAAGTTGGTAGATGGATCTATAATTTCCAACAAAAAACACAAAGAGTAGTAGTCAACAGAGTAAAGTCTGAGGCAGCTACTGTGAAAGCCTGTTCCAAAGGCCCCAAAAACTGCTCCCCCTCCTCTTCCTCATCCCCCATATCGGACATAGACAGGGGAAAAAGGGCCCCCGTGCCGGCTTCCTTGAGATGACACCGAACCGATGGTGTCCACCCTTAAAAACTGCAAGACTCCCAGACATAAAAACCCAAAACTTTAAATGAGCTGAGAAAAAAAAATGAAGTTCAATGATGAGAAAAATTTTAAAATTTCTGATAGGGAAAAAGGGGGGAAAATTAAAAACTCATCGGAGTACAAAACTAATTCCACCCCCACAATAGAGCGAAAAAAATTTTAAAGACCTGGGGGGACTGTCAGGGGGATCTCACCCCAAAGGGTATAACACCGTAGCAATCACATCTGCTAGAAAATGACAGGATGGATAATGAGAACCTTCAAAACCAGGATGCCAAGCCCATGTTGACACTTTACAGATCGCTTGTTTATCTAGGCTGGAATATTGCTGCCCCAAGCACCTTTTAAGGTGGGGGGAAAATTTCTGACCCCGGGAAAAGGGGGGAAAAACCCTTTCGAAGAAAACCCCATAAAAACCCCCCCAATTACTGGGGGAAAAATTGAAGTTCCAAACCTGTACCCCTTTTGGGAAAGCAGGGGGAGATACATTATTATATACACGTGGAAAATTTTTTGGAATTAGTACCAAATTGACACGAAAGAAAAAACTCGGCAGGCGATGGGAACATCCCCCCCCAAAAAAAAACAGGGGGGACTAACGTTGGGGGGACAACAAATAAGTGTCAGGGGGCCCCCAAAAATTTTTTAACTCCCCCAGCAAATCAGGGGGGGCCAACAAAAACCCTGGCTTTCCACACTGGGCACTCACCAAAGTCGGTACCGACCAGCCAGGCTGTGGTTCGAGTTGACTGCGTGCGGCCACAGAACAGCCTGGTTTATCGGTTTTGTCTCATGAGGGGGGGTCCGACCGGGGGCCCCCGGGGGGGTTGGGCCCCGGGGAAATTTTTCCAGGAAACTCCAGGTATGGGGGGGCCTGACTACGGGTCAGGGAGGTGGTTTTGGGGTTTTTAATATGAGTTTTTTTGAGCATATTCTAGCTTCCCAAACAACTTTTTTTTCCGAGTAGGGGAAAAATTTTTTTAACAAAAAAAAACCTAAATGGATGAACAAAAATTAAAACTCATTGGTCAAAAGAAGGCAAAAAAGGCTCATCAAAAGAGGGAATGAACAGATAAGAAATCAATATTTTCAATTTTAAAAAAAAAAAAAAAAAGGGGAAAAAAAAAAGCAAAAGGGGGGAGAGCTAAGGTCACAAAAGGGGGGCAAGACTAACCCAAAAGGGGGTTTTTTTTAGGATACAGAAATAAGATTG